>ML822387.1:47165-67183 GCA_009831015.1 Picea engelmannii
AAAAAATTAACTAAATAAAATAACATACCATGTATTTGTCACTTCAATTTGAATTGAACATTTAGTTAAATAAATAAATAAAATAACATTCCATGTATTTGTCACTTCAATTTGATTTGAATATTTAAATTTTGATACTTGGATTGTGTTTTAATTTAAAAAAAAACTATTAAATAAAATAAATTTTCATTTATTTTTCTTTTCAATTTAATTTGAATATTAAATTTCCTCACATAGATTGTATTTAAATTTTGAAAGCCAAAAATCAATTACTATGCCTATTTATTAATTGTAAAATATTAATTACTCATAAAATAAAATTTATTTGACCCGGATTATTACTCATAAATATTAATGTGTACATTGCTCTTAAAAGCATGTGCTGACCCGGATTGAGGATTAATAGGCCAAATTATGTACGTGGCTAAATTACGTATGTCAAATCTGATAGGTGAGTCGGTTTCAACGGTTTCAAAATTAAACCGTCGTTTCTCAATACTAATTTACTCAATACGACATGTAGAAGACTAATTTACTCAATACGACATATATTGCTGTGTCGTTTCTTTCTGATAATGGTAGAGGTCCTTACCGTCTCAGTCAGCGAGCGCAGACCAGCTCACCTTAGACGGACAGGACGGACGAGCCTATTCTGTGAAGCCGTTCTTTATTTTGTCTGGAGATGAATTTTGTCCTTTAGTTCTGGACGAGCCTATTCTGTGAAGTCGTTGAGGTATAGTTCTTTATGGATGCGGGATACCAAGAAAGGATATCCATCTAATGTCAAAGGAAGTACCCAATATTTTCTCGCCCCTTTCAAAGTTGGAAGAAAATCAGTTGACGATTCAAATTACTTGTCCACTTTGGAAGGAAGAAGGCACCCATTGTCTGTCAGCGGACAACTCCTCAAACCCCACCAAGGTGGTGGGACCTGACTTCACAGGTAAGTGCAGGTAAGTAGGTAGGCATTTTGCATTCATTGTACTATACCATCTGTATTGCACGCTAGAGTAGTTTGCTTTCACATTTGTATATATGATTGCTTTTATTTCAGTATTATATATATATATGTTGGGGTGGTGTCACCACCCCAAATGGTTACTAATAGATTTTATTGAGATCAATAAAGTTACAGGTTATGCCAGAAATGTTGAGGTTCTCATGCGCTCTACGGTGCGCACATGTCTCCGAGTTGGAGCCAGATGTTATCCCCACTTTTAGGGATAACTAGGAGATTATGTCTCGATCCCCACAGGTCCTAGACATGGAGTACCGAGAGCCAGATCGACTTGAGCATGCCCTAGAGGGCCCATCTTTTCTCCCTTTCAGCGCCCCCACTTTGTCAGCAGCAACAACACCCATCACCTTCAGCTTGGTCCTGTATCAAAGATGGTTCTTGCTCCATGAGGTAATGAGTCCGAGTATCATGGTATGTGTCACTTTGATCCTCAAAACCTTTGAATATGTGCATTTAATTGCTTTTGTTTATAACAAATGCTTGGATCTTATACTTGTCCACTTGACCATGTATGGGGGGGATGACAGGATTCCCTAGTAAGCATGTGCCCATAGGTTTTGGTTTGCTACTGGGGGGGGTTTGAAAAGTCATCGTCTGCTCCCGTCATTACCACCTTTTCATCTTGCTTCCCACTCATCCACCCCATTACATTTGTCCGGGAATTGGGTTGGCCAATCATTTAAAGGGTTGCACCTTGCCTTGTGGGAAGAAGGGGCTAAAGTCCCAGAAGGTAAAAGCAAGATGGAAAAAGATAAAAGCCTAAAAGAAAACCTCAAGATGCTTCGCCCAGGGATCCCCGAGAAAGCAGTAAAAAGATTCTCAGCAAGAAACAAGAGGGACCCAATAAAATTAATAAAAAACAACCTAGTCAGAGGATAGGGGTTTTCATCACGATCTAGCCTATTAGGTCCATGGATACGTAGAAGTATGGCACTACTAGCAGTTGGTTACCATGCCAGGGTGGTAGCTCTTGGTTGCATGGCCAAGAGAAAGGGGGTCTCATCACGTGCCAAACTTCTCATTTTTGTGAAAGTACTTGTGGGTAACATTGCCACCACTAGTCACCACGCCAAGGAAGTGTCCCCTAATTAGTTTCTTGAAGAAAAATAAATAAAGAATGAAGAATAAAAGGCATGAATGGGCTTGGAAAAAATTGCATCCAGGACAAGTGCAGCTCACCTTCTACAAAGGCACCCACAGGTAAGCCTTTCATTTCCCTGCTTTCACTGCACTCCTTGTCAGGAAATCCCTTATCCACCTGACCCACTTACATGACTTGGATTTAATCTCTTTCGGAAACATCCATTTTCTAGTGGACACTAGCCCAATAGGATGCCCTGTAACTTTCCCCAAACTTGTATTGCATACTTGTATAATGTCTTTGAGCACTTAAATGAGGTAATAGCGGTTTTATGCACGTGTTTAATAATATTGATGATGAGATGTGATTGACATTCCTATGATCCCTGTGACTTATGAGCCCATGGAGGGCATAGTTGTTGATGTGCAGGATCATGCCCGACGGACAGGTACCACATTGGACAAGTACACATGGGGAGATGATTAGTTCGAACCTCCATGGGGCTGAAGAGCCCACCCGATGGACATTGAGAGCCCATCAAGGGGTAGAGACAGGGCAGAGCGTTTGTACCAGGGAAGAGAAGAAGAATCCGCCAGAGGCAGCTGAGCAGACCTGTACCTAGGGGGGTTTGAGCCCTCTCCACAGGAACGTTGGCCTTGGAAGTCTTAGGACGTCTCCCAGGATTCCCATGAAATCACCCAACAATATGGACATTTTGCGAGGCAATTATGGCAGTTTTGGCACTTGTGGCAGCTTGGAGAAGCCCAAGGAGGGATAACATTTTGCTCCAAGAGGCTGCATTTTCCCTAAAAGGGGATAACGTCACCCTAGAAAGGGGATGACGTCTCACTATTTCTTGATTAGGGTTTTATTTTAAACATTCAATGTAAAACAATATGATTTTGGTATTTTGGCCTTGTCGGCCTTTTAATGACCTAAAATGTAATTTAGGTCATTGGTATACTATATATTCAGGGTTTTTACCTTCATATTATCATCATCTTTCACTCACTCATTAGTGAGGTCTGAAATTTGCGCCCTTCTTAGGGTTATTGGCTGAAATTTTGAGGCGCACTTGTTGAAGGAAGACTTTCTTGGCATTTTTGGCATTTCTCTTGGTGGAAGGTATTACAACTAGGGTTTTTCTATATGATTTCTTGGTTAAATGTAAGTGAATTTCTGCAAAACTTCTTGATTGAATGGTTGTTGTTTTTTTTTGACAAAAACGGTTATGTTGCATTAAGTGGTTTTCTGGCCAGCCAGAATCAGAAAGTTACAAATCTGAAGAAGGTTGGTGACCTCTAACAGTGTTGCCAACCTTCTTGTGAATGTCTTGGGAGACCAGTCCCCTCTGCTCCTTGAGCTAATTCGAGAGTGTGACAAAAAATGCATACATGAGTAAATTCTCACAAACTGTGAGCATAGTAAAAGACAGAAGCAAAGCATTATACCGAGGGGGCTGAAATTTTCCCCTTAATGTAGGGGTCCATCTTTTTCTGAGAACCTAAAGAAATGTTGGAGGCGCGCTTTGTTGGTCCTTCGCCCTCGGGTAAGGGGTGGAGACGGGACTGAATTGTCTTCAGGTTTAGAAGTTCCCCCAGAGCCGCTAGAGGGGACTGTAACAACCAGACCTGCATGGGCAGAGGGTTCCGGAACTGGAGCCTGAATTTCTCTCGCCGCTACTGATTTTGGGGGGGTGGATTCTGGAAGGCTTTCGTCTGCCGAAGGATCTTCCTTGACTGTTGTTTCTTCTGGTTCTAGGGCTTCATCTTCCTTCAGCGCATCAAAGTTGTTTTTATTTTCTAGAGTTGCCTCTGCTGACTGAGTGGCCTTCGGGGCCTGGGCTAGTGGATCCTTTTGCCTTGACTGCCTTTGTCGGTTAGGTACGGGCTGAAAATCATCTTCTTTGACTGGTCCCGGCTCCTCAGAGACTTTGGGGTAACTTCTTGCGAAGTGACCGTAAGCATGGCACCGGAGGCACTTAAAAGGAATCTGCTCGTAGTCCAGCTCTTGGATATGGCACCATTCCCCCAGGGAGAGCTTAATGGCTTCCGGAAGGCCTTTCTCAAGGTTAACCTCAACACAAATGTGAGCGCAAGTAAACTGGTCCCCTTTCGGCTCCGCTCTGTCTAGGAAACGCCCAAGCTTATTTCCAATGTCCTCCAGAGATCATGTCCCCCAGAGATGCAAGGGAAGGTGAGGCAGCCTAACCCAAACAGGTGTTGTGGTGATCTCAGCTTTGGGATTGAAGTCAAGAGTCTAGGGGGCTAAGAACAGTCCTCACAACCCCATGAAATAGGGTCCAGATCTGAAAACTAGATCACAGTCCTCTTTCCTCGAGAAACTGAAGACAAAAAAAACCCTGCCTACTGCGAACAGAGAAACGTTTCCCTGTATCAACGACTTCCAACGATCATCCATCCATGCCTCCACCATTTTGGGGCTTGGCCATAACCCCGTAAACTTTCCGATGAGGGCCTTTTCTGCTAGAAGGAGGGCAAGGTTGCAAGGCTCCTCTGGGGATAGCTCCAAAGAAGGGATCTCCTCCATCTTCTTAACAACCTTAGACGAGATAGAAGGCTTGGATTTGGGTCCTGCCGAGCGGACTAACGCTTTGAATGCTTCCAAACGGTCTTTTTCCCTCTCAGCAGTCGGATCTGGGGCCATCGTAGCAGGCCGTCGACCTCCAGCAAACAAGAAGACAAGACGCAACGGCAAGCCAAGACCACTGCACCAATACACATGCAAAAACACAGGCGAACTCAGGCCACGCAGAACGCTCTGAAGATGCCGATTCACGGCTCTGTATGCGGGGAACCCTGATCGGTTGCTACCGCCAAAGATCCGTGGCCCTGCAAACGAAAACCCAGAGTGGGGGCTGCTAGGGTTTAGGCCCTAGCCGCGTTGAATTCCGTCTCGCCTCGTCTCGACATTTTTTAAATTAAGACCTTGATTGAATGGTTGTTGTGTTTTTTTCTTGCATTTATTATTATAATTTGTTGAATTTAACCCTAGTTGACAAGCACATACTAAAGGTCCTTGTCTCATGTCCCTATCAAGATTTTAAGCCATTTTATTTGTTGAAGTAAGATAGAGCCTTGCCATAGAAACACTCTATTCTTTTCTTCTAACCTAGTCGTTTTACTCTTGTTGAGCTAAGAAGGAGAAAAACACACCAAGGCCTAGGGTAGCCTACACCTAGTGAGTCATTTTTCCCTAGGGCTTGTCTAGTGAAGCCTTGCTTTAGCAACACATCACTCACAAACTCTCTTGTATTAGATCAATCTTTTTTTCAAGCTAGCCGTTTTTTTCCATTGAGCTAAAGAAGGAGGAGAGAGCACTGAGGCCTAGGGTTTCTACACCAAAGTGAGTCTCTCTCCCTTAGGGTTTCATTTTTTAGGCCTTGCTTTAGCAACACCTCAACACTTTACCATCTTGTCTTTGGTCTTACTATCACTTATTCCTTCAACCTTTGTGTCCTTTCTTTGACTCCATATACCCTAGCAACGCATTAATCTAAGGCCTTGCGTGTTGAGTAACTTGATCATACAAACAACCAAATACTTTGAACAACCTATAAATCTTACTAACCCTAGTCTAGACTAATTTTACTAACCTTAGTGTTGTCGTCACCTTCTTGTGCTATAAACCCCTTTTTGCAGCTTACGTTTTACTTCTAAAGCAATTGGATGATTGGTTAAGACATTGTTCATGAAGTGTTGATATTGTTATATTGAATTCCAAAGTTTCTTTAGCATTTATTGTGAAGTAATATTGTCTAATGATTGCTATTGTATAAATATTGATTTACTTCATCAGTATTATTGCTCAATTGCTTATTATCATAAAGTCATTAGTTATATGAAGTACTAACCAGAAAGCAAGATTTCACATATAGTTTCATTGTTTCTTTGTCTCGGAGAGGTACTCTTATTGGTTACTACTTCCGATTATCTTTCATATTTATTGGTTATAAGCCGGACTTTCTGCTCGGTGGTGACTTGTGAGGGGGAAGATTACCTTTTATCTCTTAACTTTTTTCCTTCTCAAAACCCCAGGTCATCGGGGACGTCTCCCTTGGGCCTTACCTCCCTAAATAGAAAGAACCTTCCCATTGAGGTGACAGTGGTGGGATTGGTTCAGTTACGCTAGTTTGACATCCTTTCATCTATCCTTTTTCCTAACTACAAACTGTGCGATAACATGGCCCATATTTTTTTCATTATTTATGTGTAATTACTCAACACATTAAACAATTTGTCTTTAAACTATTAGTATGATTTACAAAAAAAAAATGATACAATTTGATAATGAATAAAAAATGAAATATCAATGTGATTCTTTTTGTAAAATTTGGTGTAATTTGATAACTAACAAAAAGTAAACTAGTAACTTGTAGATAGTTCAAACCATAGAAAATAAACATGTGATTGTGGAGTGTTGTTGCATTCGTGTAAACAAGTTTTACAAATTCAAGGGATATAAACATAATAAAAAGATTCATTTATTCTATCTATTGGCCTCACCTCCATTAAACCCACCATATATCTAGGCCCTTCAACAACATTAATAGAATCTCATTCTACATGCTCTATGATTTTGATTTCTTACTCTTTTGATAGAAATGAGGAGAAACTCCCACTTATTCATGGGAAGGATGTTGATTTTTATTTTTCTCTGTCTTCTTAGGTAGATGCCTCATAATGATCTAATCTCTCACTAGAATCTTCTTAGGTAGATGCCTCATAATGATCTAATCTCTCACCAGAATCATGGGAAGAGTCTCATTTAGAATGGAGGTCTTTAATCAATACCATTTTTTTCTTCACAAAGGTTAGTGAGGTCCTTAATGTTGACACTATTCAAGAGATAATTGAGTTATATGATAGGATTTTTAAATGTGTAACTTTTAACTGTAAATGGTTTAATCTTTTTGATAAAAAAAATAGATCTATTAAATATGAGTTAGATAGTGAATTATATTCTATTGGCGAGAAATGTGAACATCTCAGAAAATGATTTGTTCTTCCAAAATACTATGAACAAGTTTTCTTCCATCCTAATGTCTCTAAACAAAATCGGTGGTTTGTTATTCCATGTACATCCAAGAAAAAAGGGCATGTACATGTTACAATTGTAGGTCAAGAAGATGATGATATAAATGTAAATATGAGGATCATGTAGATGTAAGAGGTAGAGTAAATGTGGATCATCAAGTAGAATTAGGAGTGTAGTTTTATCAAATAGTATTAATTATTCTCTTAATTGTTTTATACACACACATTGTGTTCATATTGTTATTATGTGAATTTAAATGAATCAATTTGCTAATCTATAAGATATATTTTAATGAACATAAATAAATCAATATTTGGGTTAGCCAATTAATAAGCATAAGCATAAAAACATAAATAGGGTTTAAGTGTTTTGATTACAAAAATATCTAATCTCCAATATTTTCATATAATAATTAGGTAACTAATATTATATAATATTTGTAAAGAACAAATCAACAATCATTATGATCAGTAATTTATTATTATTATTATTATAGTAATTACTATTAATTATAAAAAATAATTATAATAATTAATATTAATTATTAAATCATCTTTAATAATAACATTAAGGAGAGTCTCGTGACCAATGCACACATAAGTGGATCAAATTTTGCCCCCGTGTTTTTCAATTTTTTTCCAAAGGGGTTGGATCCAATGGTGGAAAGTGGGGAGTTTTTCATCATTGACAAAGGTTCAATTCTGATGAGTGTCGCATAACCCAGAGTAGTGGGGACACCTCGGTAGTGATCGAACATGTGGTTGTGGTTGTGGCTAGAGATATTATATTCAAAATATTTCCGTGACCCATGCACACGTAAGTGGATCAAATCCCAACTCCATGGCCTTCAACCTTTTATTCAAATCGCAGTAGCGCAATTGGATTTTAAAGGTTTCCTTCTGTCAGGTAGCCAAAGTTATAAACTAGCAGTAGTCAGGAGGAGACACCCAAAAAAATCCATCCATATTAAGGGTTGGTATGGCCCGGAAAGCACAATCACATTATAGTTTATGTAAAAAAATATGGCGGAGTCATGAGATTGAAAGAAATATTTTAGGGGCTAATAGAGAGCAAATGCAAGAGTATCAGTGAGGTTCTCATAATCATACACACAAAAAATAAAAAAATATTTTCACTTCTATGTTTTGTTTTTAGTTCTATTTTTACTTTAGGTGTTTCATATTTTCAACAATTAAAATGGTCTGCTAAAATTTGTGGTGTGTCATATTTTCAACAATTAAAATGTCAACATTTTCATTTGTGCCCGCTCATCTGTTGAAACTAGATTTTATTTCTAGTTAATAGAGGCCTATTAATAAGATCAACACACTCTCAAGACACATTCTCTATCTTGTTATTGAATTTCACTAAAAATTATTAATTTTTAGTGGTGCACACTTTAAGTACCATGTATAGAATTTTTCAAAAGTAATGGTTCAATGTATTGACATTCTCTACCTTGTTATTAAATTTCACTAAAAATTATTAAGTTTAAGTGGTGCACACTTTAGGTTCCATGTATAGAATTTTTCAAAAGTAATGGTTCAATGTATTGAATTGTGCACAAACAACACTTTCAATAGATTACACAAGAAAAAATTAACTAAATAAAATAACATTCCATGTATTTGTCACTTCAATTTGAATTGAATATTTAACTAACTAAATAAATAAAATAGCATTCCATGTATTTGTCACTTCAATTTGATTTAAATATTTAAATTTTGATACTTGGATTGTGTTTTAATTTAGAAAAAAATATTAAATAAAATAAATTTTCATTTAATTTGAATTTTAAAAGCCAAAAATCAATTACTATGCCTATTTATTAATTGTAAAATATTAATTACTCGTAAAATAAAATTTATTTGAAAGTAACAATTATGTCTTAAACATAAATATTGAATTTTAAAAGCCAAAAATCAACTACTATACCTATTTATTAATGGTAAAATGTTAATTATTTATAAGATAAAATTTATTTGAAAGTAGCAATTATGTCTTAAACATAAATATAAGATATGTAATAGATCAAAAAGTCTTTGACTTTTTATTTATTTGATATTTTATAGTAAATGTTAATGTTAAATGGTCTAAAAATTTGTGTATAAATTATGTGAATATAATAATACTTCCATAAATATTATATTTGGATAGACTTTAGCAATAAAATGGTTTAATAGTTAAAAACATGTGTTTCCTCCTAAAGATCACAAGTTAAGATGAAATATGTATCTTTGTACAAAAGAAATCTGGCTTGACCATAACCTTAAAATTAAATTATTATTATATAAATCTGTTACAACTATTTTTCTTATATTATTCGAATATATAAACCTAATGATGTGCATCACCACCAAACAAACTAACTCTCGTGTTTGAATGTTAAAGAACAGAGACGCCCCCTAACTCAATTTCTTTTTTTTAATTTCACTTAGAAGTTGTTGCGCAAGTCTTTAATGAAGACATTTATGAAGGCGCACTTGTATATTGAAATGGACCTTGAGCGGATAGCTCTCATCCTTAGTAGATAGTCGGCATTTAATATAGTTAATGCAGTTAGATAGGAATTTAATTCTAGATTTGATAGTTTTAGAGCACAAGAGAGAAAACGGATATAGACACCCTCATTGTGCATTTGTAAGATTAGTCTGAGCATAATTGAGGAGAGCATTCAGAAGAGAAGAGCAAGCAGAGAATTGTATGAAGAACACCCATGTACAGATATTTGAGTTAATAGAAGAAGCTTTGATTCAAATTCATGGTTATGTGTCATTTCTTTGTGTATTGATGTTATGCTCTTGAATGTTTGCTTCCTGTCATACATTTGCTTTTATATGTTGTGTATCTGATTTCATGGTTGAATTGAAGTCTGAGAGGAAGAGTGAATGAGTTTCAATTGTTTATCTAATTGAGCCAAGGGATTCCTACAAGGAGTGCAGTTGAATTGTCCGCAAGGAGTGCGTTGACAGAAGGGTTCAGTTAGAGATAACTTTTGTTGCCATTCATCTCAGAAGTGCAGGGGCACAGTGTCGTGCAAGGAGTGCGCAGGCCAAAGCTAAGTCTCAGAGTTGCGATTCTGAGTAAAGGACTGGAAGAATGCTGCTGCAGGAGTACGCATGAGCGAAGGCTTCAACACTTAGTCGTGGTTGAAGATTTTCCGCAAGGAGTGCATGCAAAGAGTTTCTTTCAGAGGATCTGGAAGCTGTAAGAAAGCTCAGGAGGGATAGGCCTTCAAATCTTTTGAAGGACAGGTAAGAAAGTTGTGCCTTGAAGGTTGCAAGGAACGCCGCAGGTTTGTGCACAGGGTGGCAAGTTCTGTGGAAGAACCCTTCGTCATTTCATGGATTGTATAAGGAAGAAACGGACGGACGAAATTCTCCGAGGAGATTTCGCGAAGCTCCGAGGGTCGTTGGATCTTACGGAGGTGCAAAGAGACTACAGTGCAAGTGTGGAAGAGGTTCGAAGCTCAGGAGGGCAGGAGTCGTTGATCCGAGTCACGAGGACCGTCAGATCAACTCGTGATATCGTATATCGAGAGTCTACGTAGAAGTTATTCGACCTCGTGAGTAGCGAAGTCGCAAGGGAGCGAGATCACTAGTTTTGGCATATCGGACATCGGGAGTCGACATAGGAGTTAATTGACCTCGCGAGTAGCGAAGTCGCGAGGGAGAGAGATCGTGAGTTTTCGGTGTCTCGTGTATCGGGAATCGACGTGGAAGTTATTTGACCTCGTGAGTAGCGAAGTCGCGAGTGGGGAAATCACGATAGTACAGAAGTTCTGACAGGGTAAGAGAAAAGTCAGCGTTGACTGACATATCGGGTCTCGGGATCCGAGAGTATAGTGATCGACAATGAACTCGTGAAGCTGCGAAGTTCCGATCCTCTGAGTGCAGAGAAGGGGATCGAAGAGAAGAGAACTATGGGTGTAGATTTCCCGATAGGGAAATAGAAGAACTTTAGAAGTTCTTCGGGCCGAGAAGAAAGAAGATCCTGTGGGAGCGCGTGGACCTTCTGACCTGCGAGTGGTGAAGGGGCCACGTTGTAGTCAAGTTGGTATTAGAGCGGGGATATTTCTTTGCTTTCTGTAGCATATAAGAGAAGTCACCATGCCACCCAGGAGAGAAAGACAATCACCTGATCCAGAAGATAGGGAGGTGAGGAGAAGAGGCAGGCCAACAGCAAATCCAGAAATGGAAAGACAGATGAGAGATCTTCGAGCAAGGCTCGAAGACATGGAGAGAGCTCAGAGACGCATAGTTGGTGCAGGGGATCTTAGTGATTCCGAAGACGAGATGGAAGCTGGACATGAAGAAGAGATCACAGCAGAAGATGCATCAACCAAGCAGTTGATCAAAGCCATTGCCAGGATGGGTGCGAAGGCAAAAATGGACATTCCAGTCTATGAGGGGAATTTGGATGCAGAGGAGCTACTAGATTGGATTAGAGCTCTTGACACCTACTTTGACTATGAAGAAGTCGAAGAGGACAAGAAAGTCAGACATGCAGTCACAAGACTGAAAGGACATGCAGCATTGTGGTGGGATGAGCTACAAGCTGACAGACGTTGCAAAGGCAAGCAGAAGATTAAAAGTTGGGATCAAATGATCGCGAAGATGAAGGCGAAGTTCATCCCAAGAGATTACCAAATTACTCTATTCAGGAGGATGCTGAACCTGAGACAGAAACTGATGACAGTGAAAGAATACACTAAAGAATTCTATCGACTGAACATCAGAGCAGGTCATCGGGAGAGCGATGATGAGAAAGTTGCTAGATATCTGAATGGTCTAAGATACGACATTAAGGATGAATTGAGTATGGTAACCATCCGAACGGTGGAGGATGCTTATCAGATGGCTTTGAAAGCTGAGGAGAAGTTGAGCCGTAAGCAAGGTCAGCGAGGTCGAGGCAGAAGCCAGCCCAGAGGCAAGGCAGCTGCCCAAGAAAAATACCAGAAGCCCAAGGAGGAATGGAAGAAACCTCAGGGTAAGATTGAAAGAGGTGGAACCTCACAGCGAGGACAGCAATATGTTGAACAGAGAGGACAACATCCAGAGCAGAGCAGTGGATATGCTGATGCAAATACTTTTCCTCGTACTAGAGGTAGAGGAAGAGGCTGAGGTAGAGTAATCACATGTTTCACATGTGGGAAGAATGGGCACAAGTCTTACGAGTGTCCAGAGAAAAAAAAGGACATTGGAGAAGCTCACATCACCGAAGCTCAGAGGCGGGATGTTGAGGCAGAAGATGCAGAAGGCGAAAGATCACTTATGATGCGAAAAGTCCTTTTGACACCCGAGAAGGAGGTGGAAAATTCGGTCCAAAGGACCAGACTGTTCAAGACTGCTTGCAAGACCAAGGACAGGGTGTGCAAGGTCATTGTTGACAGTGGTAGCACGGATAATCTTGTATCCACAGAGATGGTAGAGAAGTTGGAGCTGGAGACGACTGATCATCCAAGCCCATACAGAGTTTCGTGGCTATAGAAAGGACACCAGGTAGCTGTTACTAAACAATGCTTGGTTGAATTCAAAATAGGGGGATATAATGATAAGATTTTGTGTGATGTTATTCCCATGGATGTTTGTCATTTATTGTTGGGTAGACCATGGCAATATGATAGAAATGTGATTCGTGATGGGAGAATGAACACATATACCCTGGAAAAGAATGGGAGAACCCATATGTTGCTTCCGATAAAGGATAAGGAGGTGAAGCCGGAGGTAAGCAACACAGTACTTCTCATGAGTGGGAAGGAACTTCTTACAGAGGTGAAGAAGAAGGAAGATCCACAATTCTTTGTGGTCAGGAAGCCGAGAATTGTTCTAACTAGTACAAGAGTGGATGATTTACCAGATGAGGTTCAGGAACTGCTGGAAGAGTTCGCTGACATCATAGTGGACGAATTACCTCGTTCATTGCCACCGATGAGGAGTGTGAGTCATCACATTGATCTCATACCAGGAGAAAGTTTTCCGAATAAAGCCGCGTACAGGTTAACGCCACAGGAAAATGAAGAGGTCAAGAAGCAGGTCCAGGATTTGATGGACAAAGGATTGGTCAGGGAAAGTTTGAGCCCATGTGTCATTCCAACGGTACTCAGTCCAAAGAAAGACGGAGGCTTGAGGATGTGTACTGACTCAAGGGCTATCAACAAGATAACCATTAGGTACAGGTTTCCACTGCCGAGAATGGATGATCTGATGGATTGCCTGAGTGGGGCAAATTATTTTTCAAAGATTGATTTGAAGAGAGGATACCACCAGATTCGCATGAGAGAAGGCGATGAGTGGAAAACAACCTTCAAAACCAACGAAGGTTTGTATGAATGGCTAGTCATGCCGTTTGGCTTGACGAATGCACCGAGCACTTTTATGAGGTTGATGAATGAAGTCCTGAGGGATTTCATCGGGAAGTTCGTCATTGTGTATTTGGACGATATACTGATTTACAGTAAATCTGTGGCAGAGCATTTGAAGCATTTGGCCATTGTGATGAAGAAGCTGCAGCAGGAGAAGCTGTTGATCAATGTGAAGAAATCTTCATTTATGAAGACAGAGCTCATTTATTTTGGTTTTGTTATTTCGGCAAATGAGTTGAGGATGGATCCAGATAAGGTGGAGGTGATCAAGAATTGGCCATCACCAAGAAATTTGTTCGAGGTAAGGAGTTTTCATGGTTTAGCTAGTTTCTACCGGAAATTCATCAGAAATTTCAGTGGAATTAGAGCAACGATGATGGATACAGTGAAGAAGCGGCATAAATCTTTTCACTGGACAACAGAGGCTGAAAAGAGCTTCAATCTGTTGAAGCAGAAGATCACGGAGCAACCAGTGTTGGTGTTGCCAGATTTTCAGAAAACATTTCAGGTGAAATGTGACGCAAGTGGGTTTGCCATAGGAGCGGTCTTGAGTCAGGAAGACAGACCAGTTGCATATTTCAGTGAGAAGCTGGATGAAGAAAAAATGAAATACTCCACGTATGATAAATAATTTTATGCTATCATACAGGCACTGAAAAAGTGGAGGCATTACTTGATCCCAAAAGAATTTGTTTTGTACAGTGATAATCATGCATTACAGTTTGTGACTCAACAGGAAAAGTTGAATCAGAAACATGCAAAGTGGGTTGAGTATATGCAGAATTTCACATTTGTGATTAAGCATATTTCGGGTACTGCTAAAAAAGTGGTTGATGCTTTGAGCAGGAAATGTTTGTTGTTGCAGGAATTCCGAGTCAAAACTTTGGGTTTTGATAATCTCAGGGACATGTACGCAGGAGATGCAGATTTTGCAGAAGCGTATGAAGCAGCTGAGAATCCAGTTCTCAGAGATAGGAGTCCTTGGATAGATTATATGATCCAGGAAGGGTTGATGTTCAGAGGCAATCAACTGTGTATTCCAAATTGCTCCATGAGGAAGAACTTGTTAAAGGAGAAACACAGTGGGGGATTGGCAGGACATTTTGGCCATGAAAAAACATTCGCGAAGCTGAATGAGTCATATTTCTGGCCAGGGATGCATGCAGATGTTAAGAGGTTTGTTGGCAGATGTCGGATTTGTCAGCATTCAAAAGGGAGAAAACAGAATGTAGGGTTTTATCATCCATTGCCCATACCAGAGAGGCCATGGGAGGCGATCAACATGGATTTCGTACTGGGTTTTCCGAGGACGCAAAGAGGATTTGATTCCATCTTTGTAGTAGTGGACAGGTTTTCAAAAATGGCACACTTCATTCCATGCCAGAAAACCAGCGATGCAACGCACATCGCAAATCTGTTTTTTAAGGAGATCATTCGACTTCATGGGTTGTCGAAAAGTATAGTTTCGGACAGAGACACTAAGTTCATAGGGCATTTTTGGAGAACCCTATGGAAGAAGCTAGGAACTAACTTGGCGTTTAGTTCTGCTTATCATCCTCAGAAGGATGGACAGACAGAGGTGGTCAATAGGAGTCTGGGAGATTTGCTGAGGAGCTTGGTGACAGAACACCACAGCAGTTGGGACTATATATTGCCACAGGCAGAGTTCGCATACAATGATTCAGTGAATCGGAGCACAGGGAAGAGTCCATTTTAGATTGTGTATGGGATGCAGCCGAGGGGAGTTTCTGAATTGTGGGATTCAGGACAGACTACTACTAGCAGTGCTAGTGCAGAAGAATTCACTGGGACGATGAGAGAACTTCACAGTAGGGTGAAGGAGCGACTGCTGGAATCAAATCAGGAGTATAAGCGCAGAGCAGATCAGCATCGAAGACAACTTTGGTTTGAAGTTGGTGATGTATTTCTCGCACACTTGAGAAAGGAAAGGTTCCCAAGGGGAACATACAACAAATTAAAAATGAAGAAAATCGGAGCATGTAAGGTCTTGAGAAAATTCGTAGAAAGTGCTTATGAGATTGAGTTGCCGGATGGCATCGGAATATCTCTGATATTTAATATCGCAGACTTATATCCATATAGATCTGGAGAAGCAGAGACTGGAACTGAAGAGCCAGTAATCCAGTGGATGAAACAATTGCCAGTTGCAGAGAAGCCACAGATGGAATGCATACTGGATAGGAAAGTGGGTAAAAAGACCAGGCGAAAGCAGTATTTTGAGTATCTAGTCAAATGGAAGAACCATCCAGTGGAAGATGCCAGCTGGGAAAGCGAAGCAGTAATACAGAATCATGGACGGACCGTGCAGGAGCTCATGGACAGGAGCCCATGAAATTTTTCAAGCGAGGGAGTATGATGCAGGAGCACCGCCCACGTCAAGCGAGCTAGCGTGGAAGCAGGAGACAGCTGGACAAGCCAGCACAATTTCTTTTTTTTTAATTTCACTTAGAAGTTGTTGCGCAAGTCTTTAATGAAGACATTTATGAAGGCGCACTTGTATATTGAAATGGACCTTGAGCAGATAGCTCTCGTCCTTAGTAGATAGTCGGCATTTAATATAGTTAATGCAGTTAGATAGGAATTTAATTCTAGATTTGATAGTTTTAGAGCGCAAGAGGGAAAACGGATATAGACACCCTCATTGTGCATTTGTAATATTAGTCTGAGCATAATTAAGGAGAACATTCAGAAGAGAAGAGCAAGCAGAGAATTGTATGAAGAACACCCATGTATAGATATTTGAGTTAATAGAAGAAGCTTTGATTCAAATTCATGGTTATGTGTCATTTCTCTGTGTATTGATGTTATGCTCTTGAATGTTTGCTTCCTGTCATACATTTGCTTTTATATGCTGTGTATGTGATTTCATGGTTGAATTGAAGTCTGAGAGGAAGAGTAAATGAGTTTCAATTGTTTCTCTAATTGAGCCAAGGGATTCCTACAAGGAGTGCAGTTGAATTGTCCGCAAGGAGTGCATTGACAGAAGGGTTCGGTTAGAGATAACTTTTGTTGCCATTCATCTTAGAAGTGCAGGGGCATAGTGCTGTGCAAGGAGTGCGCAGGCCAAAGCTAAGTCTCAGAGTTGCGATTCTGAGTAAAGGACTGGAAGACTGCTGCTGCAGGTGTACGCAGGGTCGAAGGCTTCAACACTTAGTCGTGGTTGAAGATTTTCCGCAAGGAGTGCGTGCAAAGAGTTTCTTTCGGAGGATCTGGAAGCTGTAAGAAAGCTCAGGAGGGATAGGCCTTCAAATATGTTGAAGGACATGTAATAAATTTGTGCCTTGAAGGTTGCAAGGAACGCTGCAGGTTTTTGCACAAGGTGGCGAGTTCTGTGGAAGAACCCTTCGTCATTTCGTGGATTGTATAAGGAAGAAACGGATGGACAAAATTCTCCGAGGAGATTTCGCAAAGCCCCGAGGGCCATTGGATCTTGCGGAGGTGCAAGGAGGCTACAATGCAGGTGTGGAAGAGGTTCAAAGCTCAGGAGGGTAGGAGTCATCGATCCGAGTCACGAGGACCGTCAGATCAACTCGTGATATCGTATATCGGGAGTCAACGTAGAAGTTATTCAACCTCGCGAGAAGTGAAGTTGCGAGGGAGAGAGATCGCTAGTTTTGACATCTCGGACATCGGGAGTCGACATAGGATTTAATTGACCTCGCGAGTAGTGAAGTCGCGAGGGAGTGAGATCATGAGTTTTCGGTGTCTCGTGTATCGGGAATCGACGTGGAAGTTATTCGACCTCGTGAGTAGCGAAGTCGCGAGTGGGGAAATCACGATAGTACAGAAGTTCCGACAGGGTAAGAGAAAATCCAGCATTGACTGACATATTGGGTCTCGGGGATCCGAGAGTATAGTGATCGACAGTGAACTCACGAAGCCGCGAAGTTCCGATCCTCCGAGTGCAGAAAAGGGGATCGAAGAGAAGAGAACTGTGGGTGTAGATTTCCCGATAGGGAAATAGAAGAACTTTAGAAGTTCTTCGGGCCGAGAAGAAAGAAGATCCTGTGGGAGCGCGTGGACCTTTTGACCTACAGGTGGTGAAGGGGCCACGTTGCAGTCAGGTGGCAGGACTGCAAAGCTCATCATTTTTCACATTGTACTCAAATTTCTATCATATCAGTGCCATTGGATAGATAATTTTGATATCTTTCTTTTGGTACATTATATGTTGTGTTTCCAATGAGTACGCACTCTCAACTCAAGGAAATTCTACACATGATTGAAACATTCAAATCCCAAATGCATGACACTCAAGAAGGTACCATGGATGATTTTTGTAGTACTCATAAGTCCTTCGCAAACATGAAGAAGGAATGTACTTTGATGAACATCATGAACAAATATCATCAAAAATTGTATTCTTGGTATGCTTTGGAGGACAATTGTCATGATTGGTATATGGATAGTTGTCATTTCTGGGATGACAACCACTTCCATCTTATATTCCATGACTCTCCTTCACCTCATGTAGAGAACATTATGGAGAAAATTCCAACGCCTTCAATGCACACTATTTTTCAGTATTCTCTAATACTAGTGTGTTATTCAAATGATTTTGTGGATACAGAGGGATCTACATATTTGGATCCCCATGATCAATATAGATCTTTGGAGCATCATTTTTAGTTGGTTCTTGACTTCAGATATCTTTCACGTGGAGTTCACATGATCCCTTGGACATGGGATCCCAATTCACAATGAAAGTTGGACTACTTCAGCATGATGGTTTTCATTTCTCCATGGGACTCTGGTTCTCTAGTCTACTTCAACACTATGTTTCACACTTATCCATGGGACCGTAGTATATGGTTGCACATCAAGCGTTGAAGACAACGCTTTCATAAGGGGGATGGAATGTTAGGTAGCTAGAGAGATAGTGTGGGGGGCGGAGGGCCCATAGTTATAATAGTAGAGGTCATTCAATGTAAAGTGGACTAGGTCCACTATAGTATTAAATAAGACCCATGGTACTTAGATATAATAAATGGGTAGTTAGATATAATAAATGTAAGAGGACTTCTGAGAAGGTTCTACTTCTAGAAGATTCCTCCTCTAGAATGTTCTTAGGTGATGGTAGCACTATATAAAGGGGTTCAAGCAATGTAAGGGTATATGAAGAGAAATATTTTATTGGAGTTGAAGCTCATTAGGAGGTTTCCCCCTCGAAGAGGCAAGTGAACATGAGATGATCCCTTCCATAATAAGATCCATTGTATGGTGTTGTCCTACCTAAAGAGTTTTCTTATAATAAAAGTGTGGCTTCTTCTATATTGCTATGTGGATCTATTGTGTATTCAATATTTGTGGTGATTATATTTGTAGATCTACTCATGTACTTAACAAATAGAATCAATGAAAGAGTCTAATTTAGCATGGGGTTTTTTAATCAACACATTTCTTTCCTTCACGAATATTAGTGGAGTCTTTAATGTTCACCAGATAATTGAGTTAGACTATATAATTTAATTTTTAAATCTATAACTTTTAAATGTAAATGGTTTGATCTTTTCAATAAAAGAAGAACTATTAAATATGAACTGGATAATGAATTATATTCTATTGGCATGCATAGAGAAATGTCATTTGTTATTCCATGAACATGCAGGGAAAAGGGCTTTTGAAAATGTACATGTTGCAATTGTAGGTCAAGAATATAATGATGTAAATGTAAAGATAAGGAAGATGTACAAGTAAGTGGTAAATGGTAAAGTAAATGTGGATCATCAAGTAGAATTAGGAATGTAATTTTGTCAAATAGTATTCATTGTGTGTGTGGTTCATATTGTTATTTTGTGAATTTAAATGAATCAAGTTGCTAATCCATAAGCTATATTTTAATGAACATAAATTAATTAAGATTCGATCAACCAACTAATAAGCATAAAAACATAATAGGGTTTAGATACTTTGATTACATAAATATCTCATCTCCAATATTTTCATATAATAATTAAGTAACTATTCTTCTTCTTCTTCTTCATCAAGTAATTATAATAATGAGTATTAGTTATTTAATAATCCTTAATAATAACATTAAGGAGAGCATGGAAGTCTTGAGGATATAATAGCACAATCACATGATAGTTTATGTTGAAAAAATGATGGAGTCATGAGATTGAAGGGAATATCGTGGGTTCTAGTAGAGAGCAAATGCAAGAATATCACTAAGGCTCTAAAACAATCCTACACACTAAATATTTTTTTTTCACTTCTATGTTTTGTTTTTTTCAGTTCTATTTTTATTTTCAGTGTTTCATATTTTCTAAAACTAAAGTGGTCCAACATTTGACATTTTCATTTGCCCACTCATCTTTTGGAATTTGTAACATGCCCACTATCAAAATTTTAAAAATTTCGGATTAATCTCCCTCAAGTGAGAAATCTCCAGAAAACCGGCATTTGCGAAATACCAACCCCTGGTGAAATATCGAGATTCGGGGTTTCTAATGTCAAACTCATTCACCCCTATGACT
>ML822387.1:75669-85789 GCA_009831015.1 Picea engelmannii
CATACGCCTTATCCTCTTGCGAGGTTGCGTGTGGCACGATTTCCCTCGCACTGATCAGGCCTGACGTCCCTACGGATGGGTGGTTCACCATCCCATCCCTCATCAAGACATCCGCCTACCAGTCTGCGAGCCATTAATTTTCAGGGCCAACGAGCCGCTTTTGGTTCTCCGGGCCAGTGGAGTCCAAATATGGTATTAAATTCTCAATGGAAGTTAACGCCCCTTTTTCAAGGTGCCCTCCACCACCATCGTAGTCTCTTTTCCGCACATCCCCTCTCAGCAGTTCTGTAATAAATTCAAACTATCATTTACATTCATTGACCTCTTCCTGCAGGTCCATTTACAACACATATTCATACTTATGAGTTTTTCCATAGTCCTTGGCCAGTTCAGTTATATTTACAATCTGGGGGAAACAGGGTGTTACAGAATTAGATGCTGAATTTTGGAGATATTGTAAAGGAGATCATATTCTACATTCACACCAAATTTTGAAACAAAACATGGAGTTTAGACCCCACACCCAAGTTTAGAATTAGCATGCAGAGATTTCCAAATTTTATTTCCAAGTAACAGAAGCCTATATTTAGATGAGTTCAATCTCATAATTTGAAGTTAAGGTCTAAAATTTACATTTTTTTTTTAAGAACACATTCTCTATCTTCTTACTAAATTTCACTAAAATTTATTGAATTTAAGTGATGCACTAGATTTAGGGACCATGTGTAAAATTTAGAATTTTTCATAAGATAGAGTTCAATATCTTGAATTACAGACAACCAATACTTACAATCATATTATGAAATTCTTATAGATGTGGAGAACATCTTTCTTTAAGTCTACCCTCCAAATTTCCTTAAAAAATATTGAGTTTAAAAGACGCAATTAACACAACCATATAGAAAAATAACTAAATAACTAAATAAAATAATCTTTCACATATTTATCTTTCCAATTTGATTTAAATATTTTAATTTTGATACTTAAATTATATTTAAATTTAGAAAAATTTACTAAATAAAATAAAATTCCACATATTTATCTTTTAAATTTGATTTGAATATTAAAATTTTAACACTTAGATTGTATTTAAATTTTAGAAGTTGAAGAATCAATTATTACCTATTTGTAAAAATGTTAGTCACTTCTTAAAAAAATGAAATTTCCTTTTAACATAGAAATTATTGCTTCAACATAAATATAAGCTTTATGTTTGACTTTCTATTAATTTGATCTTATGTAAATGTAAGCTTTGTAATTTAGCCAACAATGTTTGACTTTTCATTGATATGATTGTATGTAGTCCATGATAATGTTAGATGATCCAAAAAATTTGTGTATAAACAATGTGAATATAATATGCTATGATAATGTTGGATGATCGAAAAATTTGTGTATAAATAATGTGAATGTAATATGTTATAAGATTTTTCATTTAATCTATGGCTTCAATATAAATATAAACTCTATGTTTGACTTTCTATTAATTTGATCTTATGTAAATGCAAGTTCTTAATCAACAATGTTTGACTTTTCATTGATATGATTTTATGTAGTACATGATAATATTGGATGATCCAAAAATTTGTGTATAAACAATGTGAATATAATATGCGATGACAATGTTGGATGATCCAAAAATTTGTGTATAAACAATGTGAATTTAATATGTTATGAGATTTTCCATTTAGTCCATGATAATGTTAAATGATCAAAAAAAAATTATGTATAAACAATGTGAATATAATATGCTATGAGAACATTGATCATTAATTTTAATAAAATTGTAAATATGATTATTAAATTTTTTCAATATGTTTCAAAATAATACATTATATGTAAAATTTAGTGTATGTTATAAATATTTTTTCTTATGTGATTCGACTATGTAAATCTCATGATGTGCATCACCGCCAAACTAAATTGAGACAGGGACGCCACTAATGACAAAGTTGCTTCCCTTAACATGTTTTTTATATCTTGACTATGTAAATCTCATGATGTGCATCACCGCCAAACTAAATTGAGACAGGGACGCCACTAATGACAAAGTTGCTTCCCTTAACATGTTTTTTATATCTAACAATTTGAATGTTTTTTATTGTGATTGTCATAATCAAGACTTTATGAACAGAGGTGACATATTTCTTACGCGTTTTCATTCATGAATATGTGGATCCATTATGCTTGAAAATATTAGAGTTGAAACTAAATATGTGCTGACCTGGATTGAAGATTGCCAGGTCAAATTATGTACATTGTTGGGATACAATGTGTTTTAAAATAGTGGGCTCTAAACTAAAGTATGTGCTGACCTAGATCGATAGGTCAAATTATGTAAGTGGCTCGGAATTTTACAATGTGTACATTGTTCTTATAATAGTATTGAAATTAAAGTATGTGTGACTTGGATTGAGGATTGATAAGCCAAATTACGTATGTGATCAAGATTAATAAGTGTACAACTATGTGCCTCACCCTAAGTATAAATTGTTAGAATTGCAAATGTGGAAAACACAATTCACATATGATAATTAACAATTACACAGATCATGAACACAGGGATTTTACGTGGTTCACCCAAACATTGGGCTACGTCCACCAAGCATAGGCATCGGTTGTCTTATTATTCAGATCATGGAGATTACAATAGACTAGCAATTTCTCACTCTGTCTCTCTCTTTCCCTCTACGGGCTTACATGTATTTATATAGATTTACAAGAAACTGATTATTAAATGCAATCCATATCCATATTCTAACTTGATCTATTTAGTTGCAACCAACGCAGAATAATAGGATCCAAATCCATCCTTGGAGGAATTCATTGTCACAAAATCCCAACAATCTCCACCTTGACAACAATTAACCTGATACCTTGCTCATTCCTTTTGTTCAGAACCTTTTATGCAAACCAAGAGAAGCCAAGCACCATTGGATCTTCTCTAATAAAAATGGTTTCATTATCTCGCCTGTGTGACTTGCACGAGTTTGGATTTCCTGAGGGGTCACTCCACCTCCAACATGTCTTCCACAACTGTGTTGTGAGACATATTTAGTGATAGATCTCCTTCTATCCAAAACACTTGTAAAATATACATTACAATTATCACAAACCATCTCAGTGTAACCACTATAGGTGACATTTGTGCTTCTCAAACTTTGAAGCAGCCATTTCACTGCAACACCCGAATCTGTCACGTATCTGACAACATCATTAGCATGTGAAACATATAGTCTTAATCATTTTATCACATACAATAGACCTCCTACTGAACTTACATGAGACATAACATTTTCTTCTTTATAGACAAGGCCTATGCTTGAAGAAAACTTATAATGGAAAGCAAGAGGGATAAAAACTGGTTTTACAATGTTCATACTAAACTCCAACCACAACTTACCATTACCATCTATGTATACTTCCATGCCCATAATTTGTTTTGCTTCTCCTTGATCCCTCATTTGAATTGTCCTGTCCACCTGAGTCATTTTCTTACTGATTTTATCCATGCTTCGGCTTGCATCAAGCATATCATCAGAAAATAACATCAAGATTATGAATGTACTATAAACTTTATAGTCATTCCTACCCTTTGAAAAATTCTGACTCACTATGAAGAATTCAAACCTCTTGTATATTTGCATGGGTACCAATAGGCCATACAATGAATTTTCTAGCATGCAAACAAATGTACTGTTGTGATCTTGAATCAATCATTTTGGTTGTTCCATACATACTATATCTTTGTCAATGATGACCTTGTGATAAGTAGGATCCCACACACAACATCCATTTATACCACCATCATAATGTGAAGATATATAAAACAAGCAGGAATTTAGAAACAAAAATTTTAAGTTTGGAAATGATTTACCACTTACCAGTACCTGCAATTATTTCTTGCTCTTATGACCTTGATGCTTCTGCCATAAACAAGAAGATACATCTGTCACTTCAAATGCTACTTCAGTACTCCCTTCCAACTTATAAAGGTTATCAACCTTTGTTGCCTTCATCACTACTAAATTACCTTTTGACAATGTGAGTGCTCCACCTTGACCTGTATACTTATATCCACAAAAATCCAACACTCCCAATGAAATCAAATTTGATTTAAGCTTAGGTACATATCTAACATTTGTTAATTCCCTAACAATACCATCGAACATCCTGATTCTAATACTGCCAACCCCAACAGTTTTATAGGGAATACCATTTCCCATAAACACTACACCCTCATCAACAGATTGGTAAGAAATGAACCAATTTCTATGTGAGAACATGTGGTGGGAGGCACCTGAATCTAGCTGCCATTCTTCTTGCTATTTTGAATTAATAGAAATGGATAAAACTTGATCAGTCATACCTGAATTTGTTATAGCCAAATTTGCTTCCTTCGTAGAGTTTTCCTCATATTCCTTTCTCTTCCAGCAATCTTTCTTGAGATGTTTGGTTTTGCCACAATACCAGCACTTTGCTTTACCCTTTCTGTGTCTTGACTTAGATCGAGAAAAACTTCTCTCATTCTACTCTTTAGTTTGACCTCTAACCAGCATCGCCTCTGAAATTGAGGTTTCTTGACTAGATTTTTTCCTCATCTCCTCAACCAACAAAGCTCCCACAACAGAGTCATAATCTAAAACATCTATTGAGCTAAAGTTAATAGAGGTGACTAGATTATCCCAAGACTCATTCAATGAACACAATAGTGTAATAACCTTATCTTCATCTTTGAATTTAACTTCCATACTAGTCAATTGAACTATAAGGGTATTGAAGGTATTTAAATGGTCAACAACTTGTGTAGCTTCTTTCATCCGCAAACTGTACAACCGTCTCTTCAAGTAGATTCTGCTCGTTGAGGACTTCATCATATATAGACTTTCCAACTTGCTCCATAAGTCTGATGTTGTATCCTCTCCTACGATATTAAACAGAACATCATCTGCCAGACATTAAAGAATGGTACTAAGAGCTTTTGCATCCAAATCTTCCCATTCCTCATTTGTCATGGTCATTGGTTTACTTGACTTGCCTGCCAATGTTTTCTACAACCCTTGTTACACTAGTAAATCTTGCATCTTGAGCTTCCAAAGCTCAAAGTTGCTTTTTCCACTGAACTTTTCAACTTCAAACTTCGAACTCTGCATCTTATCCATTAGCACAAAATATCCTAATACCCACTGCTTATAAAACCCAAGGAACTTTGAAAAATAATGTGGAGGAATAATGATATAATCTTTAAAAGGTTTAATAAAAATTTAATAAAGAAAACCTTTTACTAAAAAATTCACTTTTAATAAAAAAAAAATTTAATAAAAAAAAATTGACCTTTACTTTAATTCCTCCACCTTGTTTACTTTAATTCCTTCACGTTCTTTAATTGTTTTAAACATTTACCTCACGACTAAGTCATGCACAATAAGACAAAGCCGATCCACCTTAAACTTTTCCAAAGAAAAAAACATGTGAATGTTATTTTAAGGAGTCGTCGCACCTCCCGATGGACCTTCCTTGCGATGTGCTTCAATGGGTTGTTGCACCTCCCACTACAACCAAGCTGCGACTATGTATGGTGGTCGTCGCCCTCCCAATAAAGCCAAGGTGCGGCGTGCTCAAGAATTTTCGAGAAACGGAAGGAAATCCTATAGGACATCGCACCTTCCAAGAGGAGGCCCCTGCGACGATGTGGAGATCGACGCACTGTACACAGGTTTCACTCCTGCAGGTCCTCCGAGAATTTGACACCCTCGACACCCTCTCCTCCAACTAGCTCTGATACTACTTGTTAGAATTGAAAATGCGGAAAACAAAATTCACATATGATAATTAACAATCACACAGATAAGGAACACAGGGATTTCACGTGGTTAACCCAGGGTATCGGTGACCGGCTTCTCCACATAGCGGAAGCAAGTAGATAAGGTTGTGGAAGAATACTCGAATATCTTCTCCTCACCTACTGGGGTACCTCTACACTGCCAGGTCAAGCACCCCATCGTTCTGACCCCCAGCGCACCGCTGCCCAATGGGCCAGTCTAACGTCGCTATCTTATTAGAGAATGAGGAGATCAAGTGACAAATCCAAGAATTGCTCCACAAGGAGCACATCCATCCTAGCTCCTCACCTTGCGGGAGCCCAATCGTGCTGGTACAGAAGAAAGATGGAACCTGGCGACTTTGCATTGATTATCGAGCTATAAATAAAATCACAGTCAGAAACCGGTACCTGATTACCTGAATCGACGACCTCCTTTATCAACTCATGAGGGACAAATACTTCAGTGAGGCTTGTACAAGTCCAGAAATATGTGGAGATGTTGCGGATACATGAGTCTACAGCCTGTCCATTCATTTTCCCCACAAATTTGGGGAGTTGGAACCTGGTGTCAAGGTGAAATGGATCTGGGTTACTCTGGTTCTAAATTCTCATGAGCTCATTGAGGGTTGAGGCTAGGTCTTGTACTAGATTGGATGTATTAGAGTCTGAGTGAACTGACAAAGGGTCTCTCCTTGGAGGCATGATTTTCTTGCACAAATGCATTGAGTGTCAATCTTGACACCCAAACATTGAAGAATAGTTGGGTGAGAGATAGAGAGAGTGTGTGGTATGCTCTCGGAAGAGAGTTACACTATGCTAATATTAGATATCCTGCAGAGGAAATAAAGCTTCAAGGGGCCATGGATGTTGAAGAGGTGTGATATTTCACTTGGAGAGTGAGAGAAACACCAATAGAAATGTGAGTTGTTCTGGGACTTTTTAATGTGATATGGAGGTCACCAGGAAACAAGGAAAATAGATAGAGGGAGAGATATGTGGGCTCCAGGGACCAATAGATCTGTGAATATCCTCTCTGATGTGCATATCTGTATATCCACCATAAACTGAAAACCCTCTGGAGGGTGTGAGTTGTACAACAAATATTGTGAAACCCAAGAAAACAAAATGTGTTGAAAACCAGATATGGGTGGCTTACAGACTTCTCTTTCTTCTCTTGCTTCTCTTTCTTCTATTTCTAGTTTTTTTTTGGATCTGGAGCTCTGATACCAATTGATCCCCCTTCAAGAGAGAGAGATAGATCCATAGGAGGGTGCACTTGTTGAGGAAGGTGCACTTGCAAAAGGAGGGCGCACTTGTAGAGGAGGGTGTACTTGCAGAGGAGGGTGTACTTTCAAAAGAGGGCGCACTCACTAGAGGAGGGTGCACTTGCAAAAGAGGACACACTGGGATAGGAGGGCACACTTACAGAAGGAGGGTGCACTTGCAGGGGATGGCATACATGCAAAAGAGGGTGCACTCACCATAGGAGGGAACACTTGTTAGAGGATGGCTTAGTAACCAGAAGAGAGCACATTGGCCATTGTTTAGAGATAGGAAAATTTGTGGCGGCAGCTACAGAGCAACAATAGACAACAAAAAATAAAAAAACCCTAAAAATAAAACAAAGAGAGAAAATGAGAGAAAGAGATTTTTTCTTCATAAATAAGTGAGCAACCTCTATTAGTTCATAGGATCACCTTTTATAGAAAAGGGACCTATTTATTTTGAATACATAATATTATTCTAATCTCACAATAAAATAACTCTACTCTATTACAATGTCCCATGTTTTATTAATGGGGTTAGAAGGAAGACTAGCTTCCTTATGGCCTGTTATCCCCACTTTTAGGGATGACTAGGAGATTATGTCTCGAGGCCCATAGGTCCTAGACATGGAGTACCGAGAGCAAGATCAACTTGAGCATGGCCCTGGAGGGCCCATCTTTTCTCTCTTTCAGCGCCTCCACTTTGTCAGTAACAACAACATCCATCACCTTTGGCTTGGTCCTATATCAGAGATGGGTCTTGCTCCATGAGGTAATGAGTTCGGATATCATGATATCTGTCCCTCTGATCCTCAAAATCTTTGAATATGTGCATTTAATTCCTTTTGTTTCTAACAAATGCTTGGATCTTATACTTGTCCACTTGACCATGTTTGGGGGGATGACAAGATGACCTAGTAAGCATGTGCCCATAGGTTTTTGTTTTCCACTGGGGGGATTTATGAAAAGTCATCATCCGCTGTCATCATTACCACCTTTTCATCTTGCTTCCCACTCATCCACCCCATTACATTTGTCCGGGCATTGTGTTGGTCAATCATTTAGAGGGTTGCACCTTGCCTTGTGGGAAGAAGTGGCTAAAGGCCCAGAAGGTAAAAGCAAGCTAAAAAAAGATAAAAGCCTAAAAATAAAACCTCAAGATGCTTCTCCCAGGGAGCCGAGAAAGAAGTAAAAAGATTCTCAGCAAGAAACAAGAGGGACCCAATAAAACTAATCAAACAAGAACTACTCAGAGGATAGGAGGTCTCATTACGAGCTAGCCTATTAGGTCCATGGGTACCTAACAGTATGACACTACTAGTATCTGGTTACCATGCCAGGGTAGTGGATCTTGGTTGCATGGCCAAGATAAAGGGGGTCTCATCACGAGCCAACCTTCTCATTT
Organism: Picea engelmannii; assembly: GCA_009831015.1. Classification (NCBI taxonomy): domain Eukaryota; kingdom Viridiplantae; phylum Streptophyta; class Pinopsida; order Pinales; family Pinaceae; genus Picea; species Picea engelmannii. The sequence goes on from ML822387.1 coordinate 84,164, forward strand.
CTGTGAAAGTACTTGTGGGTAACATTTCCACCACTGGTCACAACGCTAGGGCAATGTCCCCTGATTAGCTTCTTGAAGAAAAATCAATAAAGAATGAATAATAAAAGGCATGAATGGGCTTGGAAAAAATTGCATCCAAGACAGGTGCAACGCTCCTTCTACAAAGGCATCCACAGGTAAGCCTTGTGTTTCCCTGCTTTCACTGCACCCCTTGTCAGGACATCCCTTATCCACGTTACCCACTTACATGACTTGGATTTAATCTCTTCCGGAAACATCCCTTTTCCAGTAGACACTAGCCCAATAGGACGCCCTGTCACTTTCCCCAAACTTGTATTGCAGACTTGTATAATGTCTTTGAGCACTTAACTGAGGTAATAGGGATTTTATGCACATTTTTAATAATATTGATGATGATATGTGATTGACATTGCTATGATCCCTGTGACGTATGAGCCCATGGAGGACGTAGTTTTTGATGTGCAGGATCATGCCCGATGAACAAGTACCACACTGGATAGGTACACATGGGGAGATGATTAGTTCGGACCTCCATGGGGCTAAAGATCCCACCCAATGGATGCTAAGACCCCAGCAAGGGGCAGAAGCAAGGCAAAGAATTTGTACCAGGGAAGAGAAAAAGAATCCACCAGAGGCAGCTGAGCAAACCTGTACCTAGGGGGGTTGATCCCTCTCCACAGGAACGTTGGCCTTGGAAGGCCCAGGACATCTCCTAGGATGCCCATGATGTCACCCAATAGTATGGAAGTTTTTGGGAGGCAGTTTTGGCACATGTGGCAGCTTGGAGAAGACCAAGGAGGGATAAAGTTTTGTTGTAGGAGGCTGCATTTGATCTAAAAGGGGCTAACGTCACCCTAGAAAGGGGATGACGTCTCACTATTGCTTGATTAGGGTTTTATTTTAAACATTTAATGTAAAACAATATGATTTTGGTATTTTGGCCTTGTTGTCCTTTTAATGACCTAAAATGTAATTTAGGTCATTGGTATACTATATATTGAGGGTTTTTACCTTCATATTATCAACATCTTTCACTCACACATTAGTGAGGTCTGAAATTTGCACCCTTCTTAGGGTTATTGGCTGAAATTTTGAGGCACTCTTGTTGAAGGAAGATTTTCTTGGCATTTTTGGCATTTCTCTTGGTGGAAGGTATTACAACTAGGATTTTTCTATATGATTTCTTGGTTAAATGTAAGTGAATTTCTGCAAAACTTCTGAGCAAAGATATAATAAAGAAATGCACAGAGATATCGCAGATATTCAATAAGATAACATAAATGTATTAGAGATGCAACCATAAACACAAATATGCAGTAATACATGATTTCTATTAATGAAAGAAATGTACAGAGATTGTAAAAGTATAGAGTGAAAGACTCGCTAGAATGGTGGCAACTTATCTACGAGAAGAGATGTGACAGCTACTCGCATTCACAAGAATATGATTACAATGAGGATTTGAAGGCCTTTTTACAATAAACAGGAATGCCAAAATTCCTAGACATCCAAAAACCTAACCCTAGGAGATGAAGCGCCAAAAGTCATGTGGGCCCCGTTTGGGTAAGTTAGTACATCAACTTCTCGGGGTCGTAACTTTTGCAT
>ML822387.1:85839-102020 GCA_009831015.1 Picea engelmannii
TGGAAAGGTATCATCGAGGAGATTCATTTTGGGGGCTCAATCATGCCTTTGGATATCATTAATAACCTCTATCTTGAAAAACCTTCATTTGGGCCCTAAAAATGGCCCCGGAAATTAAAAACTACTAAAAATAGTAAATTGCCAAATTTGCCAGAAAACTGTTTTGAGCCAATCGAAAAAGGTGGGTGGCCACCGATATCCACCTGGATCAATCCTCCCTCCTTAGGAAGAAATGGTCTCCATTGCGTTGAGTTCCCGAGGGAGAGGGAAAAGCGTTTGCTGAATCTGCATCTTGGTGAGCTGCTTACCTTGCTGGAGACGTTGCGCTGCTCAGTTTGTGGAAGTTTGTCATGAACCTATTGAGGCTGAGGCTATTCAACAAGTCGGGATACATGAAAGGATGGCATGCAGAAGGAATCTTTGCGCTTTGTTGCAACCTTGTCGACCTGCGTTTGTTGGATAGAATGTGCTTGGGGTGAAGCCATAGTGGTTGCAGTGTCCTTCTGTTCCCCTTTTGAATAGATTGTGAAGAAGCTGAATTTTGCAATATGAGATACTACCTTGCGACACTTTTTAGGTGGAACAATAGTCGAAACTACCTCTATTATTCTGTAGAGATGACCCCCCAGAGAAACAATGACACTGCGGGGTCAAGACTCATAAACAACGTGGTGCTTCCACATATATGGTTGGCCCAAGAGAACATCACAGACATCTAGTGGGGAAACATCACATAATACCTCATCCTTGAAGGGTTGGATGCCATATGACAATCGACATTGCTGGCTGACACGGAGATCTCGTCCTTGGCGAAGCCACCCGATGTTGTATGGTTGCGGGTGTGGTGTTGTCGACAATCCCAACTGTTTGACGACCTCTGCTGAGATGAGGTTCTTCTAGCTTCCGCTATCAACAATAAAATGCAGCGGGGTCCCCTTCACGCACATCTGTGAATGAAAAAGGCGCTCCCCCTCTTCAGGATCTGTTGGTTCTTCTGGTTGAATTGTTGCAGTCGTGACAATAGCAGTGGGGTCTGTGTCAATGATCTTTCCTTTACCAGTATTTTTAGAATTAGATTTTGAATCAGGGTCCGACTCCTTGTCTTTGATCTCAGCCACCAATGACTGTTTTGAGAGACATTCATCGGTGTTGTGCCAGGGGCTTTTGTGGAAATCGCACCATTTTCTAGTGTCCTTCTTTGTCTTCCCATGACCCTTATTTTCATGTGGCTTGGATTGGTTTTCGGGAGACTGTTTGGTAGGGACATCTTTGTCATACTTTGGTTGTTGTGTATTTGCAGAACCAAAATCTCGTTTGTTCTAGTGCTTAAATTTTTGCTCGATTTTAACAACATATCGATAGGCAACACTGAGTGATGAGATGTCCAGAAAATCCATTTCAGTTTGGATGTATCTGTGTAGAGCCCCACGGTATTTCAGAACCAAATGTTGTTCCGAGTCTTTGATACCCAGCTTGGTGCGCAAGGTATGGAAGGTATTGGTGAACTCCGGAACTGCTTGGCCCCTCTCTTGTCGCAGTTCGGTCCATCTCATGTACTAGTCCTCATAGTTGCCAATAGGGTAATATTGTTCCTTTACCGCATCCACAAAAAAACACCAAGTGGGATTGGCCCCATATATTTCAGACTCCTCTGTGGAACTCTACTCCCAATAAGTTTCCCACCAATGTTTGACATGGAGGAGAGATTTAAGGAGTTCGAAGGTGATCTTTTCTTTGTCGGGAAATTTGTGGACAAAGAAATAACCTTCTAGCAGATTTAACCATTTGTCTAGGGCTTCTGCATTTATCTTTCCTTCAAATACAGGAATATCAAAATTAACTTGTACCTTGAAAGGAAAGGTGCCTCCAAAGTGGCCTATTGATGAAGATGTGCCTTTTTCTATTGACAGGCGATGAATAATGTGGGAAAAATTCTCCATCATTTCGTCCCTCTGTCGTGTGAGAGCTTGCTCAAGCAACAGACTGATAAGCTCATATGCTCCGTTGTTTTTCTTTTCTTCCCCCATTGAGGGTTTCTTGGGTGTGCGAGAGCGATTTTCCTTAAGAGAGACAAGCTCGAGACCCAACTTGCTATACTCAGACCTCGTCGAGGACATGCACTGAAAAAAAAATGACCAAGAATAGCCTGCTCTGACACCAATGATCTGGATTATTTTCGGCACGAAATGTGAGCAGAGATATAATAAAGAAATGCACAGAGATATTGTAGATATTCAATAATATAACATAAATGTATCAGAGATGCAACCATAAACATAGATATACAGTAATACATGATTTCTATTAATGAAAGAAATGTACAGAGACTGTAAAAGTATAGAGTGAAAGACTCGCTAGAATGGTGGCAGCTTATCTCTGAGAAGAGATGTGACGGCTACTCACATTCGCAAGAAGATGATTACAATGAGGCTCTGAAGGCCTTTTTACAATAAACAAGAATGCCAAAATTCCTAGACATCCAAAAACATAACCCTAGGAGATGAAGCACCAAAAGTCATGTGGGCCCCGTTTGGGTAAGTTAGTACATCAACTTCCCGGGGTCGTAACTTTTGCATATGATCTTAGTTTTAGGTGTATGATAGCTCATTGGAAAGGTATCGTTGAGGATATTCAATTTGGGGGCTCAATCATTCCATCAGCTATCATTGAGAACCTCGATCTCAAAAAACCTTCATTTGGGCCCTCAAAATGGCCCCGGAAGTTAAAAACTGCTAAAAATAGTAAATTGACAAATTTGCCAGAAAACTGTTTTGAGCCAGTCGGAAAAGGTGGGTGGCCGCCGATATCCACCTGGATCAAATTCTTGATTCAATGGTTGTAGTGTTCTTTTCTTTCATTTATTATTATAACTTGTTGAATTAAACCCTAGGTGACAAGCACATACTAAAGGTCCTTGTCTCATGTCCCTATCAAGATTTTAAGCCATTTTATTTGCTGAAGTAAGATAGAGCCTTTCCATAGAAACACTCTATTATTTTCTTCTAACCTAACCGTTTTACACATATTGAGCTAAGAAGGAGAAAAACGCACCAAGGGCTAGGGTAGCCTACACCTGGTGAGCTATTTTTCCCTAGGGCTTGTCTAGTGAAGCCTTGCTTTAGCAACACATCACTCACAAACTCTATTGTCTTAGATCAATATTTTTTTCAAGCTAGCCATTTTTTTCCATTGAGCTAAAGAAGGAGGAGAGAGCACTGAGGCCTAGGGTTTCTACACAAAAGTGAGCCTCTCTCCCCTAGGGTTTCGTTGTTGCGGCCTTGCTTTAGCAACACATCAACACTTTATCGTCTTGTCTTTGGTCTTTAATATCACTTAGTCATTCATCCTTTGCGTCGTCTCTTTGACTTCATATACCCTAGAAACGCACTGATCTAAGGCCTTGTGTATTGAGTAACTTGATTATACAAACAACCAAATACTTTGGACAACCTCTAACTCTTACTAACCCTAGCCTAGACTAATTTTACTAACTCTAGCGTTTTCGTCGCCTTCGTTTGCTATAAACCCCTTGTTCATCTTACATTTTACTTCTAAAGCAATTGGATGATTGGTTAAGGCATTGTTCATGAAGTGTTGATATTGTTATATTGAATGCCAAAGTTTATTTAGCATTTATTGTGAAGTAATATTATGTAATGATTGTTATTGTATAAATATTGATTTACTTCATCAATATTATTTCTCAATTGCTTATTATCATAAATTCATTAGTTATATGAAGTACTAACCAACAAGCAAGCTTGAACATATAGTTTCATTGTTTCTTTGTCTCGGGTAGGTACTCTTATTGGTTATTACTTCCAATTATCTTTCATTTTTATTGGATATAAGACGAACTTTCTTCTCGGTGGTGACTTGTGAGGGGGGAAATTACCTTTTATCTCTTAACCCTTTTTCCTTCTCAAAACCCCAGGTCACCGGGGACGTCTCCCCTGGGCCTTACCTCCCTAAACAAAAAGAACCTTCCCATTGAGGTGACATTGGTGGGATTGGTTCAGTTATGCTATTTTGACATCCTTTCATCCATCCTTTATCCTAACTACAAACTATGCGATAACATTTTGTCTTCATTGTTGGGGAACACTGAGTCAAAGCTTCCTCAAGATGACACTTTTCGGTAAGCCTTACCTCTAGAGTCTTTATCTTAGAAGCTTACCTGTCGACTCCACTTAGGGCGTTTTCTCTTATCTTTTGATAGTTTCAAGAAAATTATTTGGCGACTCCACAAACCACAAGGAGGTACAATAATCCTCCTCAATCCTTTAGAAGAAAGCCTCCCCGAAACTCCCCTATTGTAAAATCACTTTTTGGAGGAGATCTTCCCTTGAACACCATGTCTAGCACAACAACCCAGACCAATGCACCGAACCCAGGCAATAATCAAAGACAATGGTCATCTACTCTCTGCAAGCCACTAGACATGTCATCCATACCAGGCTACCCTACGCAAATGCCACCCAAGTATGAGAAGTGGTTGCCTAAGTTTACCGACACTGATGACATCAGTGCTGAAGAGCATATGAGTAATTTTTGGGCATTTTTTCATCTTCACCCCGTTAGTGATGATGTTGAAGACCTAGTCATGAAGTTTTTCTCCGCTACCCTCCTTGATGATTCAAGGCATTGGTATCATAGTCTACTCGATGACAACATTAAAACCATGGAAAAACTAGAAGAAGCCTTTATCAAGAGATGGAGTATCAAAGAAGACCCCAACATCTTATTAACTAGGCTAAATTCCCTTTGGAAGCATTACAATGAGACCATTCGAGAGTTCCATACTAGGTTTGAAACGCTATTGCAAAATATCCTTGCAAGCCATCATCCAAGTGATAATTACCTTGTCTACATCTATACCAAATATTTCACTGGTCATCTAGGGTATCTCCTCAGAGACAAAAACCCCCAAACAATTCAGGAAGCTCAAGAATTGGCCACCAAGATTGAAGACAACCTCCATTCGTCCAATATTGAGCCTTTCACAAATCCAAGGGGAAAAATGGACACTAAACCCAAGATAGTCCACAATACCGAGCCTACTTCTGACCTTTGTGCTAGTATGGAAAAATTACATGCAACCATGGATGGCATGATAAAAAATCAAGAGCTAATGATGAGTAGAATTTTCAACTTGGAAAGAGCCCAGAACCAAGCACCTAGGGTCCCATACAAAGGTCAATTCCAAAAGGGGAACCAATTCTATAAACCAAAGAATGATCAAGAGCTTCCAAACACTTTGGCTCCTGCAAATGTAGTGGATTAAAATCCTTGGTGCTTGCAGTGTAGTGAATCACATTAGGAACATGAGTGTCCTTACAATAATGATGGCCATGAACAAGTGAACAATATAGGTCATCTCATGGAAGGCCCCCAAATAAATATCATTGTTGAAGAACATCCGGAGGGCGTAAAAGAAGCAGACAGGTTGGCTAGAATGACAGTGATAAACAACCTAGACCAAGAATCAAGAGAGAAGTTGAAAAAACAAGATTTCCAAGTGTATAGGTGAAAGAATTTGAACCAACCCACTTCTATTATTCATGTGGTAGCTCAAACAAAACCTCCACCCTTGGACATTATCCTCATGAAAAATTCCAAAGCCGAAAGGGTGGACTTGAACTTTGACTTTGAAGGGGAGCTATCTAAGATGCATGTAACCATCCTTCTCAAAGAGGTCATTAAAGTGCCATCTGTTAAAGAACGATTTGACAACTTTTTCCAAGGATTAGATGGACCCATGGACCCTCCTATTATGTTGCAGGCTGATCAATTTAGGGTCCAGTATGATGAGCATCCCCCCTTCTTTATGACGTTGATATTGAATAAAAAGAGCCTCAATAACTACATGTTGGATTTAGGTGCCGGTGCTAATATGATGTCCCTCAAGGTCATGCAACAAGTAGGTTTGAAAGTCACACGACCTTACAGGAATGTGTGTGGATTTGAATCTAAATCTATACCCACACATGGGGTGATTGAGAATGTCCAATTTTTCCTTAAAGAATACCCTGAGAAGGTGATCCAGATGGACATAGTGGTAGTGGATGTCCCAGATGTGTGGGGGATGTTATTGTCTAGAAAGTTTTTCGCAAAACCGGGAGGTACTCTTGAGATGGACCTCACTTATGTGAATATACCTTTGAAATATGGAACTATACGTCATCTCCCAAATGTACCCGTGACTACAACTCATGTGCAAGAGCCTAGTGATCCCATCAAAGATGACAAAGCACATGAGCAAATCATATAGAGACTTCCTAAATTTTCTCCAAATGATATGCCTTTTGCAACAGAGGAAGACTTTGATAAAATTCAGTGGCCCAAGAAAGAATAATATCAACAGCTCCTAGAGAAGTATAAAGACAGAATTTCGGATCGTGAAGTTACTAAAAACAGGTGAAAGTGACATAATGATTCGACCTTCCCAGCAGGAAGTCTTTACTGCAGAATCCCACCCCCCTCCCTTTGCACAATACACCAGGGTTGTCCAGGGAACAACCAAGTACAAGATTAAAGAGTACAAGGAAGGGGATGTAGTATGGATGCGGGATACCAAGAAAGGATATCCATCTAATGTCAAAGGAAGTACCCAATATTTTCTCAGCCCTTTCAAAGTTGGAAGAAAATCTGTTGACGATTCATATTACTTGTCCACTTTGGAAGGAAGAAGGCGCCCATTGCCTGTCAGCGGACAACTCCTCAAACCCCACCAAGGTGGTGGGACCTGACTTCACAGGTAAGTGTAGGTAAGTAGGTAGGCATTTTGCATTCATTGTACTGTACCATCTGCATTGCATGCTAGAGTAGTTTTCTTTCACATTTGTACATATGATTTCTTTTATTTCAGTATTATATATATATATATATATATATATATATATATATGTGTGTGTGTGTGTGTGTGTGTGTTGGGGTGGTGTCACCACCCCAAATGGTTACTAATAGTTTCTATTGAGATCAATAAAGTTACAGGTTATGCCAGAGATGTTGAGGTTCTCATGCGCTCTACAGTGAGCACATGTCCCCGAGTTGGAGCCAGATGTTATCCCCACTTTTAGGGATAACTAGGAGATTATGTCTCGATCCCCACAGGTCCTAGACATGGAGTACCGAGAGCCAGATCGACTTGAGAATAGCCCTAGAGGGCCCATCTTTTCTCCCTTTCAGTGCCCCCACTTTGTCAACAACAACAACACCCATCACCTTCAGCTTAGTCCTGTATCAGATATGGTTCTTGCTCCATGAGGTAATGAGTCTGAGTATCATGGTATGTGTCACTCTGATCCTCAAAACCTTTGAATATGTGCATTTAATTCCTTTGGTTTATAACAAATTCTTGGATCTTATACTTGTCCACTTGACCATGTCTGGCGGGGATGACAGGATTCCCTAGTAAGCATGTGCCCATAGGTTTTGGTTTTCCACTGGGGGGGGTTTGAAAAGTCATCGTCTGCTCCCGTCATTACCACCTTTTCAACTTGCTTCCCGCTCATCCACCCCATTAGATTTGTCCGGGAATTGGGTTGGCCAATCATTTAAAGGGTTGCACCTTGCCTTGTGGGATGAAGGGGCTAAAGTCCCAGAAGGTAAAAGCAAGATGGAAAAAGATAAAAGCCTAAAAATAAAACCTCGAGATGCTTCGCCCAGGGATCCCCGAGAAAGCATTAAAAAGATTCTCAGCAAGAAACAAGAGGGACCCAATAAAATTAATAAAAAATGACCTAGTCAGAGGATAGGGGTTTTCATCACGATCTAGCCTATTAGGTCCATGGATACCTAGCAGTATGGCACTACTAGCAGTTGGTTACCATGCCAGGGTGGTAGCTCTTGGTTGCATGGCCAAGAGAAAGGGGGTCTCATCACGCGCCAACCTTCTCATTTTTGTGAAAGTACTTGTGGGTAACATTGCCACCACTAGTCACCACGCCAAGGAAGTGTCCCCTGATTAGCTTCTTGAAGAAAAATAAATAAAGAATGAAGAATAAAAGGCATGAATGGGCTTGGAAAAAATTGCATCCAGGATAGGTGCAACTCACCTTCTACAAAGGCACCCACAGGTAAGCCTTTCATTTCTTTTCTTTCACTATACTCCTTGTCAGGACATCCCTTATCCACCACACCCACTTACATGACTTGGATTTAATCTCTTTCGGAAACATCCATTTTCCAGTGGACACTAGCCCAATAGGACACCCTGTCACTTTCCCCAAACTTGTATTGCATACTTGTATAATGTCTTTGAGCACTTAAATGAGGTAATAGTGGTTTTATGCACATGTTTAATAATATTGATGATGAGATGTGATTGACATTCCTATGATCCTTGTGACTTATGAGCCCATGGAGGGCATAGTTGTTGATGTCCAGGATCATGCCCGACGGACAGGTACCACTTTGGACAAGTACACATGGGGAGATGATTAGTTCGAACCTCCATGGGGCTGAAGAGCCCACCCGATGGATGTTCAGACCCCATCAAGGGGTAGAGACAAGGTAGAGCGTTTGTACCATGGAAGAGAAGAAGAATACGCCAGAGGCAGTTGAGCAAAGTTGTACCTAGGGGGGTTGAACCCTCTCCATAGGAACGTTGGCCTTGGAAGTCTTAGGACATCTCCCAGGATTCCCATGATGTAGCCTAACAATATGGACGTTTTCGGAGGCAATTATGGCAGTTTTGGCACGTGTGGCAGCTTGGAGAAGCCCAAGGAGGGCTAACATTTTGCTTCAGGAGGCTGCATTTGCCCTAAAAGGGGATAACGTCACCCTAGAAAGGGGATGACGTCTCACTATTTCTTGATTAGGGTTTTATTTTAAACATTTAATGTAAAACAATATGATTTTGGTATTTTGGCCTTGTCAACCTTTTAATGACCTAAAATGTAATTTAGGTCATTGGTATACTATATATTGAGGGTTTTTACCTTTATATTATCATCATCTTTCACTCACTCATTAGTGAGGTCTGAAATTTGCACCCTTCTTAGGGTTATTGGCTGAAATTTTGAGGTGCACTTGTTGAAGGAAGACTTTCTTGGCATTTTTGGCATTTCTCTTGGTGGAAGGTATTACAACTAGGGTTTTTCTATATGATTTCTTGGTTAAATGTAAGTGAATTTCTGCAAAACTTCTTGATTGAATGGTTGTAGTGTTGTTTTCTTGCATTTATTATTATAATTTGTTGAATTAAACCCTAGTTGACAAGCACATACTAAAGGTCCTTGTCTCATGTCCCTATCAAGATTTTAAGCCATTTCATTTGCTGAAGTAAGATAGAGCCTTGCCATAGAAACACTCTATTCTTTTCTTCTAACCTAGCCGTTTTACTCTTGTTGAGCTAAGAAGGAGAAAAACACACCAAGGCCTAGGGTCGCCTACACCTGGTGAGTCATTTTTCCCTAGGGCTTGTCTAGTGAAGCCTTGCTTTAGCAACACATCACTCACAAACTCTCTTGTCTTAGATCAATCTTTTTTTCAAGCTAGCTGTTTTTTTCCATTGAGCTAAAGAAGGAGGAGAGAGCACTGAGGCCTAGGGTTTCTACACCAAAGTGAGTCTCTCTCCCTTAGGGTTTCATTTTTTAGGCCTTGCTTTAGCAACACCTCAACACTTTACCATCTTGTCTTTGGTCTTACTATCACTTAGTCCTTCAACCTTTGCGTCCTTTCTTTGACTCCATATACCCTAGCAACGCATTAATCTAAGGCCTGGCGCGTTGAGTAACTTGATCATACAAACAACCAAATACTTTGAACAACCTATAAATCTTACTAACCCTAGCCTAGACTAATTTTACTAACCTTAGTGTTGTCGTCACCTTCTTGTGCTATAAACCCCTTTTTGCAGCTTACGTTTTACTTCTAAAGCAATTGGATGATTGGTTAAGGCATTGTTCATGAAGTGTTGATATTGTTATATTGAATTCCAAAGTTTCTTTAGCATTTATTGTGAAGTAATATTGTGTAATGATTTCTATTGTATAAATATTGATTTACTTCATCAATATTATTGCTCAATTGCTTATTATTACTTCATCAATATTATTGCTCAATTGCTTATTATCAGAAAGTCATTAGTTATATGAAGTACTAACCAACAAGCAAGATTTCACATATAGTTTCATTGTTTCTTTGTCTCGAATAGGTACTCTTATTGGTTACTGCTTGGATAGACTATGTGAATATAATATATTTCCACATATAAACTATGTGTTTAAACTATGTGAATATAATATATTTCCACATATATTATATTTGGATGGACTTTAGCAGTAAAATGGTTGAGTGGAGGAGGTTCCTTGTCTCACAAACAAGGGGTCTCATATGATGAATGAATTTAATGATTAAAAACATGTGTTTCTTCCTAAAAAATCACAAATTAAAATAGAATATATATAATTGTACAGAGGAGATCTCACTTAGCCATAACCTTAAAATTAAATTATTATTTTATAAATCTATTACAACTATTTTTATTATTGTTTTCAGATTTCTGTGGTGAGGGATTTCAAATTCATTTGCCGGAAAATCCACAGTTGGTGTCATTTTATCATCGACGTTTTGAATCCGGATCGGGATTCATCTAAACCTATAAACCTAATGATGTTGGTTTATTCGAATATATAAACCTAATGATGTGCATCACCAGCAAACAAACTAACTCTCGTGTTTGAAGTGTTTGAATGTTAAAGAACAGAGACGCCCCCTAACTCTCGTGTTTGAATGTTTTCCATGACCACGATCTACTTTATAGTGATTGTCATAATCAAAACTTTATGAACAGAGGTCGCATATTTCTTACGCGTTTTCATTCATGACTATGTGGATCCATTGTGCTTGGAAGAGTTGACTTGAAATTAAAGTATGCGCTGACCTGGACTGAAGATTCATAGCATGTGCTGACGTGGATCAATAGGTCAAGTTATGTAAGTGGCTGGGATTTTTATAATGTGTACATTGCCCTTAAAAGCATGTGCTGACCCGGATTGAGGCCAAATTATGTACGTGGCTAAATTACGTATGTCAAATCCGACAGGTGAGTCGGTTTCAAAATTAAACACCAGCGAATCTGTTTTCGAATTCCAACCCTAGCGAAGTGTGTAAGAGATTTTCCAAATTGAGGGGAATTTGGCCCATTGACTCAGAGGGCTGTAGCCGCCGGCTGACGCATTCAGAAGACTATTTTATGCTGACAAAAACATATATATATATATATATATATATATATATATATATATATATATATATATATATATATTTTGCTGTGTCGTTTCTGTCCGATAATGGTAGAGCTCCTTACCGTCTCTGTCAGCGACGAGGCTATTATATCGGGTTGAGTTATGAGCGCAGACCAGCTCACCTTAGACGGGCAGGACGGACGAGCCTTTCCATAGAAACACTCTATTCTTTTCTTCTAACCTAGCTGTTTTACTCTTGTTGAGCTAAGAAGGAGAAAAACGCACCAAGGCCTAGGGTAGCCTACACCGGGTGAGTCATTTTTCCCTAGGGCTTGTCTAGTGAAGCCTTGCTTTAGCAACACATCACTCACAAACTCTCTTGTTTTAGATCAATCTTTTTTTCAAGCTAGTCATTTTTTCCCATTGAGTTAAAGAAGGAGGAGAGAGCACTGAGGCCTAGGGTTTCTACACCAAAGTGAGTCTCTCTCCCTTAGGATTTCATTTTTTAGGCCTTGCTTTAGCAACACCTCAACACTTTACCATCTTGTCTTTGGCCTTACTATCACTTAGTCCTTCAACCTTTGCGTCCTCTCTTTGACTCCATATACCCTAGCAACGCATTGAACTAAGGCCTTGTGTGTTGAGTAACTTGATCATACAAACAACCAAATACTTTGAACAACCTATAAATCTTACTAACCCTAGCCTAGACTAATTTTACTAACCCTAGTGTTGTCGTCACCTTCTTGTTCTATAAACCCCTTTTTGCAGCTAAGGTTTTACTTCTAAAGCAATTGGATGATTGGTTAAGGCATTGTTCATGAAGTGTTGATATTGTTATATTGAATTCCAAAGTTTCTTTAGCATTTATTGTGAAGTAATATTCTGTAATGATTGCTATTGTATAAATATTGATTTACTTCATCAATATTATTGCTCAATTGCTTATTATCAAAAAGTCATTAGTTATATGAAGTACTAACTAGCAAGCAAGATTTCACGTATAGTTTCAATGTTTCTTTGTCTCGGACAGGTACTCTTATTGGTTACTACTTCCGGTTATCTTTCATATTTATTGGTTATAAGGCTTTCTACTCGGTGGTGACTTGTGAGGGGGGGGGATTACCTTTTATCCCTTAACCTTTTTTCCTTCTCAAAACCCCAGGTCACCGGGGACGTCTCCCCTAGGCCTTACCTCCCTAAACAGAAAGAACCTTCCCATTGAGGTGACAGTGGTGGGATTGGTTCAGTTACGCCAGTTTGACATCCTTTCATTCGTCCTTTTTCCTAACTACAAATTGTGCGATAACATGGCCCATAATTTTTGCATTATTTATGTGTAATTACTCAACACATTAAACAATTTGTCTTTAAACTATTAGTATGATTTACCAAAAAAATGATACAATTTGATAGTGAATAAAAAATGAATTATCAATGTGATTTTTTTTGTAAAATTTGGTGTAATTTGATAACTAACAAAAAGTAAACTAGTAACTCATAGATAGTTCAAACCATAGAAAATAAATATGTGATTGTGGAGTGTTGTTGCATTTGTGTAAACAAGTTTTACAAATTCAAGGGATACAAACATAATAAAAAGATTCATTTATTCTATCTATTGGCCTCACATTCATTAAACCCACCATATATCTAGGCCCTTCAACAACATTAATAGAGTCTCATTCTACATGCTCTAGGATTTTGATTTCTTACTCTTTTGATAGAAATGAGGAGAAACTCCCACTTATTCATGGGAAGGATGTTGATTTTTATTTTTCTTTGTCTTCTTAGGTAGATGCCTCATAATGATCTAATCTCTCACTAGAATCTTCTCAAGTAGATGCCTCATAATGATATAATCTCTCACTAGAATCATGGGAAGAGTCTCATTTAGAATGGAGGTCTTTAATCAATACCATTTTTTCTTCACAAAGGTTAGTGAGGTCCTTAATCTTGACACTATTCAAGAGATAATTGGGTTAGACGATAGGATTTTTAAATGTGTAACTTTTAACTGTAAATGGTTTAATCTTTTTGATAAAAAAAAAAATAGATCTATTAAATATGAGCTAGATAGTGAATTGTATTCTATTGGTGTACATAGAGAAATGTGAACATCTCAGAAAATGATTTATTCTTCCAAAATACTATGAACAAGTTTTCTTCCATCCTAATGTCTCTAAACAAAATTGGTGGTTTGTTATTCCATGTACATCCAAGAAAAAAGGGCATGTACATGTTATAATTATAGGTCAAGAAGATGATGATATAAATGTAAATATGAGGATCATGTAGATGTAAGTGCATGTTACAATTATAGGTCAAGAAGATGATGATATAAATGTAAATATGAGGATCATGTAGATGTAAGTGGTAGAGTAAATGTGGATTATCAAGTAGAATTAGGAGTGTAGTTTTATCCAATAGTATTAATTATTCTCTTAATTATTGTATACACACATTGTGTTCGTATTGTTATTATGCAAATTTAAATGAATCAATTTGCTAATCTATAAGTTATATTTTAATGAACATAAATAAATCAATATTTGGGTCAGCCAATTAATAAGCATAAATAGGGTTTAAGTGTTTTAATTACAAAAATATATAATCTCCAATATTTTCATATAATAATTAGGTAACTAATATTATATAATATTTGTAAAGAACAAATCAATAATCATTATGATTAGTAATTTATTATTATTATTATTATAGTAATTACTATTAATTATAATAATTAATTATTAATTATTAAATAATCTTTAATAATAACATTAAGGAGAGTTTCGTGACCAATGTACACATAAGTGCATCAAATTTCACCCCATGTCTTTCAATTTTTTTCCAAAGGGATTGGATCCAATGGTGGAAAGTTGAGAGTTTTTCAGCATTGAGAAAGGTTCAATTTTGATGAGTGTCGCTTAACCCAGAGTAGTGGGGACACCTCGAGGTAGTGATCGAACATGTGGTTGTGATTGTGGCTAGAGATATTATATTAAAAATATTTTTGTGATCCACGCACACATAAGTGGATCAAATCCCAACTCCATGACCTTCAACTTTTTATTCAAATCCCAGTATCGTGATTGGATTTCAAAGGTTTCCTTCTGTCAGGTGGCTAAAGTTATAAACTAGTGATAGTCAGGTGGCTAAAGTTATAAACTAGTGATAGTCAGGAGAAGACACCCAAAAAAATCCATCCATATTGAGGGTTGGTATGGCCCGGGAAATACAATCACATTATAGTTTATGTAAAAAAAATGAGGAAATCCTAAGATTGAAAGAAATATTTTAGAAACTAATAAAAATCAATTGCAAGAGTATCAATGAGGTTCTCATAATCCTACACACAAAAAATAAAAAAATATTTTCACTTCTATGTTTTGTTTTTAGTTCTATTTTTACTTTAGGTGTTTCATATTTTCGATAATTAAAGTAAAAAAATATTTTCACTTCTATGTTTTGTTTTTAGTTATATTTTTTACTTTAGGTGTTTCATATTTTCGACCGAAAGTTTTTTAAAATTTGTGGTGTGTCATATTTTCAACAATTAAAATGGTCAACATTTTCATTTGTGCCTTGGAACTAGATTTTATTTCTAAGTTAATAGAGGCCTATTAATAAGATCAACTAGATTTTATTTATAAGTTAATAGAGGCCTTTTAATAAGATCAACACACTCTCAAGACACATTCTCTATGTTGTTATTGAATTTCACTAAAAATTATTACGTTTAAGTGGTGCACACTTTAGGTACCATGTATAGAATTTTTCAAAAGTAATGGTTCAATGTATTGAATTGTGCACAAACAACACTTTCAATAGATTACACAATGATGAAAAAATTAACGAAATAAAATAACATTCCATGTATTTGTCACTTCAATTTGAATTAAATATTTAAATAAATAAATAAATAAAATATCATTCCATGTATTTGTCACTTCAATTTAATTTGAATATTTAAATTTTGATACTTGGATTGTGTTTTAATTTAGAAAAAAATATTAAATAAAATAAATTTTTATTTATTTATCTTTTCAATTTAATTTGAATATTAAATTTTCTCACAAGTAGATTGTATTTGAATTTTGAAAACCAAATATCAATTACTATACCTATTTATTTATTAATTGTAAAATGTTTATTACTCATAAAATAAAATTTATTTGAAAGTAACAATTATGTCTTAAACATAAATATAAATAGTGTATTTTGAAAGCCAAAAATCAACTACTATACATATTTATTAATGGTAAAATATTAATTATTCATAAGATAAAATTTATTTGAAAGTAGCAATTATGTCTTAAACATAAATATAAAATATATAATAGATCAAAAAAGTCTTTGACTTTTTATTTATTTGATATTTTATAGTAAATGTTAATGTTAAATGGTCCAAAAATTTGTGTATAAATTATGTGAATATATAATATATTTCCACATATATTATATTTGGATAGACTTTAGTAGTAAAATGGTTGAGTGGAGGAGGTTTCTTGTCTCACAAACAAGAGGTCTTATATGATGAATGAGTTTAATGATTAAAAATATGTGTTTCCTTTTAAGAAATCACAAATTAAAGTAGAATATATATCGTTGTATGAAGGAGATCTCACTTAACCATAACCTTAAAATTAAATTATTACTAGCACAGCAGAATATATTAAATTTTATTACTGATTAACAAATAAACAGTTGTGCTTCATTTATCTGGTGTTAATATTTTAATTTTTGTTAATCACTTACGTGGCAATAGTTAGCTATCAAAGTAATTTTTAAATATGATTGGGTAAATGTAAAAAAGTAAACACATAAACGGATGTTTTATAATAGCTAGGAAGTTAATGATTGAAATCACAACCATTTATTTTGTGTGACTACTAAGAATATTCCAGCCATATTTAATTATATCCATAAAAAACTTATTAAGCACTAAACCCCTATTAAATCTGCCCATTATGACGTAATTATATAAAT
>ML822387.1:180093-198326 GCA_009831015.1 Picea engelmannii
CATGCCATTGCATGTATTTCCTTGTCATCCAATTCCATTCCTTCCCAATGCATGCCATGGCATGCCTTTCCTTTCCATGGAATTCCATTGCATGCCTTTCCTTCCCATGCTTTGTCTTTCCATGACATGCCATTACATGCCTTGCCTTGCCATGCCATGCCTTTCCTTTCCATGCCATGTCATGTCTTGCCTTGCCTTGCCATTCTATGCATTGTCAAGCCATGCCATTGCATGCCTTGCCTTTCCATGACATTCCATTGCATTCCTTTCCTTTCCATGTCATTACCATGTAATTACATGCCATGCCTTGCCAAGCCATGTCATTTCCATGACATTGTCGTTCCATGCCATGCCATTGTTATGCCTTTCCATGCCATTGATATGAATCTATATGTCTTGTCATGCCTTTCATTTGCATGACATGTCATTGCATGCCTTTCCTTGCCATGTCATTTCACTACAAGTAAAATTCCCTCTAGCAGAGGTTATAACGAAGGTTTTTAGTGTTACAAAATTAGAAAAAATGTCAAAAAAACTCTGCAAAAACATCTATTTTTGGTAGAGGATTTTTTTGTGGAGATTATAACGGAACTTCATTATAACTAAAAAAATTGGGTGGGAGGAGGTTGTGGCAGATGTTTTTCTAGTTGGTGCACTTCATGGTCTATACACACTGGTGCCTTCTCAAACATAAAGCAACGGTGCCTAGATTACAATGAAAGCACCAATGCCTACATTACACTGAAAGCATCAGGTCAGTCCTAAAATATTGGGGCATTGGTGTGTTTATACAACATAACTCCCCGGTGCTTTAATAAAAAAAATGCACCAGTTGAATCTATGATACCAAGCACTGATGTGTTCTATAACTTAAAGCACCGGTGCTTAAAATTACAAGAAAGCACTAGGATTGTCCAAAAACGATTGGGGCACTGGTGCTCTTATAAGTAATAACGCATTGATGCCTTAATAAGAATAAGGCATTAGGTGAATCTATGATACCATCACCCATGCATTAAAAAACAAACCCTACTGGTGCATGATATTCAGAACACACCAAGGTGGAACTTTGATACAAAAGCACCAGTGCATTTATTAATTAAACGCATCGATAAAAGTTTTTTATTATTATAATTATTGTTTAAAATAGTATTAATATCGGTGTTGGTTCCTTGTATATCAACACCAATGTGAATTTAATTACAGTACTGGTGCGTTGTATCTTTAAATGCACTAATGTTGTTTATCATTAAACGCACCATTTTTCATTTTCTCTTTTTAGAAACACCGACCTATGACAGTGCACAATTATTGTTATTTTTTAATTACATTTTTCATTAAAAAATTGGCATATATCTTATAATAGTATTCATATAAATTAAATTTTGATTAGTGCATTTGGATATGATGTTTGGATTAATTTGTTATATCATCAGATTTCGCATCTCTTCATTATAATATTTAATCAGGGATGTAACATTTAACAACAACATTGGACAACGCAATAAAATAAAACACATTTTATTGTATATGATTAATAGGCTCTTTGTCATACAAAATTGGTCGACACTTATTGGTAACTGTTTGTGTTTCAACTGGGACACTATGTATGTTGTATAAATCAAAATGTCTAATTTTCACAGACAATTATTTCAAAAAATACAACAGCTTGCATTGATATCCAAATATGTTGATCATCATTCTTTGATGGAACTGTTGTCAGTGCTCGAGCTACTTCCATGAATTGGGTTATTTGGTCGAATGTTTTGTTGATTGTCTTGAATGTTTTCCTCTTCTTCAAATGATTCCATCAACAAAAATAAAAATAAAGTTTAATGAGTGTATTTGCATTGGTGAGAATAATGAAAATTGAAATAAATAATACACATGAATGTAAATTGAAAAGCAACATACCATAGCAAGAATTGAGTCTTGAATGATACACATTTTTTCAAAACCAAATCTTATGCCTTTTGTCAACAACTCTTATGTTGGCACATTTCCATACTTTGTTTCCTGCAAGTTTTATACCCCATAATAAATCACATATTTAATATAAAAGAATTTGTTTGTTCCATTAATTATAAAATGAGATAAGTAAAACAACATAAGATACTTACAAATTCCACAATTAATTTTCGATATGCTAACATATACTCACAACCCTTACTTAACCTAATGTCAATCAATTCTTGTGATGACTCTTCTTTCTATGTTAGCCCCTGTTTGAAGACATTCAAGGATGGTTGTTGTAAAACAAATTAAAATATACAAAAATGAAATCTTAAGTTAATGTTATAAGGAAATAACAATTACTCACAAACTTTGCTATCAACTCTTTTCTTCCTTGTCGTCTTGTTTTATGTGTTGAATGGGTTCCATTTTGTTTTCTTTTCTGCAAGAAAATACTTGAAAATTAATATTGATGTTAAATTGTTTATTTATATGTACCTAATAGAAAATTTCAATGATTTCATAGATTTGACGTTGTTGTTGAGATGGCTCCTCCTCCGATGCAATTATATCCATTTCTTTTACCATCTCCTTGTACACTTTTTTCGACATTCCTACTGGCATATTTTGGATATTAGCTCGTTGATCCTTTGAGGTTTTTATAATCTTCCTGAAAAAAAGTAACATGGAAAAAACTATTTTTATATTGATATTGTTGAAACACACACTGATATTGAGGGGGGGGGTGAGGGGGGGGTGAATCAGATTCTGGAACTTCTTGCTACTTTTCACACTTCCATATATTAACTAAATTAACCGAATAATATATATGAAGTTCAATTAATTATTCATAAACATGTACAACACAAATTGTATGAAGTAGGTAAAATATCATTCTTTTATTTATTTAACTTGAATGAATACAAATAAAATTAGTCCTTTAATATCTTCAACTTCAACTGAATATGAGAGATCCAACTCTCTAAAACAATACCCAGCATGTAGTTCTCATATCCAACTAAGAAATGAGGAATCCAACCCTCATAACAAGACCCAAATTTTTGATCTCATATCCAGCTAAGATGTGAGGAATCCAATCCTCATGAAAAGACTCATCTTGTAAACAGGCACCAACATGATAGAATGAAATTTCATTCAATATATATATATATACCCACCAAGACACCCTCTTTCCTTCATAATCCTTTACTTATATAGTCCTCCAAAGGGTGCCACTTTGAAACAATGTGTCCTTTTGGAATGAAACATTGCACCCCTTCATTTAATTAACAAAAATGATTACTTTTATAATTAATTTTCATACACCAATTTAGACATCGATTTTCATATGAAGATTTTTTAGTGATGGAAAGGCATTTTAAAATTCTACGACATGGGTTTTTTGCATAACATGCCCAATTAGTCATTGCATAAGAAAGTTCCCCAAACCATGTGCGAGGTGGTTGGTACATGCAGTTCTTTGAAGGAAACTTACCAAGATTTTCCTTTCATCATCAGATGCCAGATCGACTTCAGTACATATTGCCTTTTCATGAATGTCTAAATCAACCTCCACATATCTCCTTTGTTGGTGATTATTTAAACTGAACTTGTAAACATTTTACTTGATGGTTATATTAAAATTGGTTCCCTCTCAATTTCTAGTCAGTAAATATTTGACTTGGTCTCACCCTTTTTTGTATTTTCTTCATCATTCGAACAACAAACATATTTTTGGTCAACTCAACTAGGAGAAATTTCGACTTGAGTATTTCAATTCTAGTCGACCCATTTTGATTCAACCTCAACTCGACTTGTATTTAAGTTTTCTTTGACTTCAACCTTTAGGTTACTTCTTTCTTGGACCGACTCAACTTGGAAGAAAACCAAATTGAGAAATTTGACTTTGGCCGTTTCGACTTGCTTTGGCCGACTTTTATTTCCCGACTCAATTTTCCTTCGAATTCAACCTTCAGTTGGTCGACTTGTCTTCGACTCATCTTGAAATCTATGGACTTGTCTTCTCCAACTTCTGTCAATCTTCAAGCTTGCAATCGGTCAACTTGTCTTCAACTCGTCTTGTAGTCCATCCAATTCCATATTGTCGACCTTATTGTTGTTTGAATCGTATCAACTTATGACTTGATGGTGTCAATGCTTCCTCAACAAACATCCACAATTGACATTTTGTCCCATCTCTGGACTCTTCTTCAATTGAGATTTTTTGAATCACTTTTAATGAATCATGTCTTATTAACTTCTTTATTTGTGATTTGCATGGATCCATATTGGATTATCCATTTACCCTTTTTATATGGACAATTTCTTCATAGTTTATTCTTTTGTGCATGGATGTTAATGATACAATCTCAACCTTATACAATATAGGATGATTGTATCAAGCCCATACAATATATTAGTCAATATTATATTTCTAATGATATTCAAGTCACCTTCATAACATTATGTCCAATATTGACAATACTTGACATTCAAGTCACCTTCATAACATTATGTCCAACCTTCATAGCATTATGTCCAATACTGACAATGTTTGACATTAAAGTCACCTTCATAACAATATGTCCAATATTGACAATGTTTTTCAAACCAATCAATCAATGATACTTCACCTATTTATCAAGGTTGACATCAATGACATCCAAATTGCCAACAATCTCCCCCTTTTTTATTAATGGAAACCTTAGTAAAACAATCTTACTTCCCTTATGAAATGTATTATTTATTTTGAGTCCTTTGAGCTGACTTTGTTTTACTCTTTATTTCTCCCCCTTTGACAACAATGACAAAGGGCATATTTCTCTTATCCCCCTAAGATGATGCTCCCCCTGAGGTGATGTTCCCCCTATCTTTGTACCATTTATTTTGGACTTTGTTTTTATTCATCACACTATTCTACAGATTGATTTTCTTTTGAGAGTTCATCATCATCACCACAGTTTTGTGCACCATAATCTCCTTCATCTTCTTGTTGAAATTATTCTTCCTTGAGTGTGTTCCTCTTCATATGCAAAGCTCTTAATTTCACATTCCTTATTAGGAGTTTCATCCATCAATTTATTGTTATCAATTTCTTCATTTTTAGGTGCAATATCTTCATCTTTCTTGCTTTTTGCTTCATATTTTATTCTCCATATCTTTCCATAAGACACTCTAATTGATGAAAAAAAAATTATACATTTGTCCTTTGAGATTTATCCTCTCTTCTTTTCTTCCAAAGTTCATTAGATTTCCTTCCTGACTTGTATGGATTATTTTTCATGGGTTGTCTTCTTGATTTCCTGTAGTCTTGGGATTTGTGCCCAAACTTATCACAGTTGTAGAATCTCATGGTATGAAAAAACTTGTTGTGTGTCCAACATAATTGCATCTCCAACATATCATTAAGTTATTTGGCCTTCCTGAATTTTTATTTTCAATATTCTTGCATTCCAATGCTTTGTGACCAAAGTTTTTACAAGAAAAACAATAACCATTGAAGGTGTTTCCATACTCGAGCCTATTGTGACATGAGAAGTCTGCCTTTTGATATGTTTCTTGTTTTTTACTTTTATAGCTTCCTTGTTTAACAAAGTTCATGGTTTGTATTTGGTTTTTTATTTCACTTTTTCCTTTTGAGGAGGATAATCATTTCTCATGTTTGTGAATGGTGTTCCACTTGCCACCTTATTCTTTCTTATTGTACCCAAGACCAATTATTTCATCGGTTGGTATTTGACTATTTCATATATTATCCAGGATGGTTGAATTGTTATGTAATTTGACAGTTGCTTTTGTATTTTCATTCTTCTTTTTGAGGTTGATAACTTTGAATTCCAACATGTGACATGTTTCTTCCTTTTTAGTCAATTGGATCTTCAAGTCTTCTTATATTTCCTTAGCTTCTTCAAGTTGAGTCTTTAGACTAATAACTATTTCTTTTGTCTCATCCAATACTTCTGTGAATTTATTGGTTTCATCATATGTATTGAAATATTATATTTCTTGTGTTAGATCAACAACTTCAGTCTTCAATATTTTAATTTCTTCCTTGTTTTCTAGCTGAATCCTTTTGAGGTTGATGACCTCCAATTCCAGTGTGTGGCATGATTCTTCCTTTTTAGTCAACTGGTTCTTCAGGGTTTCTTCACTTTCTTTAGCTTCTTCAAGTTGAGGCTTTAGACTGTCGACCATTTATTTTGTTTCTTCTAATTATTCTATGCATTTATTGAGTTTGTCATATGCATTCAACTCATTCATTTCTTTTGTTAGATCATCAAATTCAGTCTTTGATCTATTGATGTCTTCTTCTTTGTATTTTAGCAGAGTCTTTTGTTCTTTCTCTTCATGGTTGTTAGATTGATCTAACTATTGTAGTAGCAACATATATTTCTTTTGAAGTTTCTCCAACTCTTCTAAAGTACACATAATTGTGTATTCAAGATGGTAAAGAAAATCCTTAGTAACTTCAATATATAGAACATTTCATGGTTCCATGCTAATCACTTCAAATGTAGCTACAACATCAGTCTTAAAGTATAATAGTTTTTCTTTAGTGAATATTGAGGTATTCATCAATTCCTTGATGTAGTAGTCTTCTCTGTTGGTGACTGAGGTTTGCGTCAATTTTTTGATGGAATTGTCCTCTTCTGTGTTTTGTTCTTTATTATGATTTGAATTCTCTTTATCTATATTTTGTTCTTCAATCTGATTGGATTTCTCCATTTCTGAGTTTTGTTCTTTGATCTGATTGGATTTCTCCGTTTCTTTGTTTTGTTCTATAAACTGATTGCAAATATCCATTTTTTTGTTTTGTTCTTTATTTTGATAAGAATTCTCTAGCTGGAGCCATAGTACTTTAGCAGAGGTGAAGTGTCTCATCTTTTCTTTGATTTGGTCTAACAGTCCATTCTAGATTTCCTTTAATGCTATTGAATTATTTTTCTTTGCTTCTTTTGCAATTTTGGATTTGTTCATTGAGGTAGTTATGTACCAAGGCTTAATTACTACTGAGTCCCAAACTCCAGATCCTCTTGAATTTAGATATATTTTCATTATTTCCCTCCATGAAGAGTAGTATGTTCCATCAAATAAAGGAGCTTCATTTGTGGAGAGAGCCATTTGTGTGTTTCATAGGATCTTCCTTCTAGTGATTAGATTTTTTTTTCTTAAAGAGACCTTACTCTGATACCAATTGTTCTGTTCAGAATAATTGAGTGGTTAAATTGTATTGAAGGAACCTTCTCTCATACCAATTCTTGAAACACACATTGGCATTGAGAGGGGGGGGTGAATCAGTGTCTGGAACTTTTGGCTACTTTTCACACTTTCATATATTAACTAAATTAACTGAATAAGATATACACAGTTCAATTAATTATCCATAAACATGTACAACACAAATTGTATGAAGTAGGTAAAATATCATTATTTTATTTATTTAACTTGAATGAATACGAGTAAAATCAATCCTTTAATATCTTCAACTTCAAATGAATATGAGAGATCCAACTCTCTGAAACAAGACCCAATGTGTAGTTCTCAGATCAAATTGAGAAATGAGGAATCCAATTCTCATAACAAGACCCGGATTGTTGATCTCAGATCCAACTAAGATGTGGGGAATCCAATTCTCATGACAAGACTCAACTTGTAAACAGGCACCAACTTGATAGAATGAGCTTTCATTCAATCCATTATATATATATATATATATATATATATATCCACCAAGACACCCTCTTTCCTTTATATTCCTTTACTTATATAGTCCTCCAAAGGGTGCCACTTTGAAACAATGTGTCCTTTTGAAATGAAACATTGCACCCCTTA
Organism: Picea engelmannii; assembly: GCA_009831015.1. NCBI lineage: Eukaryota > Viridiplantae > Streptophyta > Pinopsida > Pinales > Pinaceae > Picea > Picea engelmannii. The sequence goes on from ML822387.1 coordinate 187,879, forward strand.
ATTTAATTAACACAAATGGTTATTTTTATTAATTAATTTTCGTACACCAATTTAGACAACAATTTTTGTATGAATATTATGTAGTAATGGACATGAATTTTTAAATTATATGACATGGGTTTTTTGCAGAACGTGCCCAATTAAACGTTGTGCAAGCATTTTCCCCAAAACATGTGCGAGGTGGCCGATATAGGTGGTTCTTTGAAGGAAACTTTCCTATATTTTCCTTTCATCGTCAGATGCTAGATCGACTTCAGTACATATTACCTTTTTGTGAATGTCTAAATCGACCTCCACATGTCTCCTTTGTTGGTGATTATTTAAACTTAACTTGTAAACATTTTACTTGATGGTTATATTAAAATTGGTTCCCTCTCAACTGCTAGTCACTAAAGATTTGAATTGGTCTCACTCTTTTCGTATTTGCTTCCTCATTCGACCAACTAACATATTTTTGGTCGAATCAACTAGGAGAAATTTTGACTTGATTATTTCAATTCTAGTCGACCCATATTGCTTCACCCTCGACCCAACTTGTATTTAAGTTTTCTTCGACTTCTACCTTTAGGTTACTTCTTTCTTGGACCGACTCGACTTGTAAGAAAACTGACTTGAGAAATTTGACTTTGGTCGTCCCAAATTGCTTTGTCCGACTTGTATTTCTCTATTTGATTTTCCTTCGAATTCAACCTTCAGTTGGTCTACTTGTCTTAAACTCATATTGAAATCGATTGAATTGTCTTCTCCAACTTCCGTCAATTTGAAGGCTTGTAGTTGGTCGACTCGTCTTGCAGTAGATCGAATTCCATATAGTCGACCTTATTTTTGTTTGAATCGAATCAACTTGTGACTCGATGGTGTCAATGATTCCTCAACAAACATGCACCATTGATATTTTGTCTCATCTCTAGACTCTTATTCAATTGATATTTTAAGAATCACTTTTAATGAATCATGTCTTATTAACTTCTTTATTTGTGATTTGTGTGGATCCATATTGGATTATCCATTTACCATTTTTATCTGGACAATTTCTTCACAGTTTCTTCTTTTGTTGATGGATGTTAATGACACAATATCAACCTTATACAATATAGGATGATTGTATCAATATCATACAATATATTAGTCAATATTATATTTCTAATGATACTCAAATCACCTTCATAACATTATGTCCAATATTGACAATGCTTGACATTCAAGTTACGTTCAAAACATTATCTCTAACCTTCATAACATTATGTCCAATATTGACAATGTTTGGCATTCAAGTTACCTTCATAACAATATGTCCAATATTGACAATGCTTCTCAAACCAATCAATCAATGAGACTTCACCTATTTATCAAGGTTGAAATCAATGACAACCAAATTGCCGACAGATATATGAAAAATAAATATAACAAAATTGATATTAATAAAGAATTAGTTTGTAGTAATATATACATATTATAGAAAAGCATTTTTAGGAATATTACTTTTTGAATGATTTTTTTTTGTTATTGTATGTTTTTGCTATTACAAGTCTAATAGGTTAGTCTAACGCTTCTTGTAGTTTAGACATAACTTGGTTCTTGGAATCATTGGATTGATTTATGTATTGTAAGATGAAAGCATGTATATACATCCATTCCACTATATCCCTCATAGATTTGTAAAACAATTCCCCCCTGTCATTAGCCTCCAACACCACTCCAGATGAGCTAAGGACCAATTCATCATCATTTACATCTTCTATATTTTTATTTTCTTAGGACGACATTTTGTTCCTTCGTTGTTGGTCCCTGTAGAACATTAAACATATGTGAATTAATATATTGTTCGAAACATGTTATCTAATATTTTTAAGTATATTATTAATGAAAATTCAAAAAATAACTCATATTGAACATAATTTTTCTGTTCACCTGATTCTTCCTTTTGCAATTTTGCCATCAAGATTTTACTCTCTTCTGCACTTAGATCACAAAGAATCTTATCAAGCTTCCTCATTTTATGGCTCTAAAAGACACACAATAACCAATACATATTAGTTAAACTTTCATATAGTTCAAACATATTAATTTTGTATAGAATTTACAAAGAACTAGTCGTTTTAACATATTAATTTTGTATAGAATTTACAAAGAACTTGTCTTTTTAACATATTAATTTTGTATAGAATTTACAAAGAACTTGTCTTTTTTGCCTTTTTGGATGTGTTATCATTGTGTCGATAAGAATTTTGTTACTTGAATTATTCCCACACTTTTTTTTATCAATATATATCCTGTACCATTCAATACACAAGATATTAAATATATTTTATAAATAAATCACATAATTTTCCACAAAAAAAAGTTTACGGTGCACTTTCATAATACAAAAGCACCAGTGCATTCCATATATGAAACACACCGATATCAAAAATACAATTTTTAAAAACTATAAATTACAATGGTGTGATATGTATCGTTATCAGCACCGATCCAATAGAAAAAAAATGAAAATAAAAAAATACCATGAACAAATAAAATTACACATCGATGAACATATTTTTTAATTATATTACAGCGTTATCACTGTGCTTTATCCAAAAGTGCACCAGTGCGTTATATTCAATTAGGTGCATCGATTACCCGAAACAATTTTTAAAAAAATGTGACAAGGTCGAGAGGGTTTGGATCCGATGCATTACATGTCAAACTTCTTTTATATGGAAACATAAACCCATTAAATCTAAAATGCCTAAAATGAAAAGTTGTAATTATGAAGTGATAGAGGGAGTTAAACCCTAAGGTGAAATTTTACAGTCACATAAGCAAGAAGAAGCAAGGGTTTAAGGTAAGTATGAAAAAAAAAAAAATCAATTTTAATTAAATATAAATAGAGATACAAATTGTAAAAAAAAATATTATTAAAATCAACAGTAAAATTTAAAATTTTTACTATGCAATGTTTTGAGTGAATCACAAAACCCTTCAAATTATGATTTTATGAATAATTTTGTTGCTCCAAAAGGGATTTAAATGAATCACCATACCCTTCAAATAATGATCTTCTGAATAAGTCTCATGTTCCAAAGTATTGATCTGTTGCTCCACGGTGTTCCCATGTATGTCTCTCTTGCAAATATCTTCCCTATAAATTTTGGAAAAATAATAAAATGTCGAATAGTTAATACCCAGGAAAGATTTTTTGAAAGAGGTTTTAAATGAATCATCATAACCTTCAAATTCTGATCTTTTGAATAATCTTGTTATTCCAAAGTATTTTGTGGCTCTACAATGCTCTCCAGTATAGCTCTCTTGCAAATCTCTCCACTGTAAATTTTGGTAAAATAATGAAACAGTGAGTATCTTTTTACTATTTAAATGAATTTATGAAATTAAATTTTAAATTACCTCTCATTTTTCAATTGTAAAAAAAAAAAGCCACACATTTTTTTAAGTTTTTTGAAATCCCAATGCATCTATTAATATAACACACTTGTACATTTTTGTATACAATGCATCGGTGCACTTAAAAGTTTTTGGAACATCGATATCAAATAAAAAAAAATTACTTATTTATGAACCAATGTGATTCGTAAATAAAATCCCTGGTCCTTTATATTGTTATATACACATCGATGCGTGTTGTTCAAATAAGCGCATCATTATGCTTTCAAAGTTATCTGAATTTTTATTTTCACACAAAATAGTATATTCATCTTAAATTATCTTTTAGGATTCATCCACATGACTTGCAGTACTCCATAGTATACATTTTTCTCTTAAAGTCGCCTTATTCTTAAAAAATTATTGTTGATTTTGCTCAAACGTAGGGAAAAAAACTTGTAATATCAAATGGTCAATTCTTCAAATTCTAGTCCGTTCCATACTGCTCAAATTCCATCGCAAAGTTCTCCCTTTCCATCTCTAGTAAGTTAATATTTTACTTATATTTTGATTATCTAATTGAATTGAATTTTTTTATCCTTGTCAATCTGAATAAAAATGTATCCAAAATTGTAGGATCCTAATTCATAATCAAGTTCAGATGTAGATAATATTCCACCAATTCAAAAACATCGAAATCTCTTATCAGGAGAAACATACCACAAGCAGTTGGTAGATGAAAATGGACAATCTCTTTATGTTATTAATAGTAACATGCCATCTTCCAGTCGCAATCCTAGGTCAGTGATGGTAATAATGTTGGACACACTGACCACACTGAGAGGGGGGTGAATCAGTGTGAGTATATTTTTACAACTTCTTACAAAACTTTGGTTAGCCATCACCATTCACAACATCATTACTCATTAATTCTATTCACACTTAGTTTCTTGCATGTAAACATATCTCAATGACACATATGAACAATAAATAACTATGCACCATCACAATAAATAACACAAATAACAATAGATGTATGTATAATTTTCTTTTGTATTACGGACTACAATCCTTGGGGTTTATCAGCACCAACTGAAATGAGAACCAACTCAAAGAGAGCACCAACTCTCAATGCAAAACCCAGACGGTGGATCTCAACACCAACTGAGAAGAGGAATCCAATCCTCAAGTACAATACTTGTCTTGTAGACAGAAAGAAAGGTATCAAACTGTACCAACAATCTATACCAAGACAAGTGCATCAATTATGCACAACAAAACCTATCACAACAACCTGTCACCTCAACCTGTCTCATCAATATCATCATCCAAATATGATCTACTCACAAAGATCAATCATCAAGTCAACTCTCAACCAAATGCACAATATCACCAAGTTAACTAACAAGATACCTCTAGCAATACACCATACTCTCCATAAACCAAATACCATAAAACCTTACACAAGACAATGTGCCAAAACCATACCTTTAATCCTGTAGAAATCATCAAGACATATACCATACCGTGCAACAATTAGAACAATTCCAATATGAAAATATGATGTGGTTACCGAAATGCCAACTTTTTGCAGCTTCCAAATATGCTTCTGTGGTTTTGCTCCTGTGATTCTTCTACCATTGTGTTGTTGCTATGATTCTACTGTCACGGTTAGTCTATCATGATTTTGATACCGCAATTCTTCTGTCGCAATTTTTCTGCCCCAATTTTTCTTCCGCACTTTTTCTGCCATGATTTTTCTATCGATAATTTGATCTATCAATAATACCTTCCCAAATAACCTTTCACAAATGGATATTCAATATGCTCAAAGATCATACACATAAGATACCCTTGCTCTCTTATTTATACTTCTCCAAGTAGCTTCCTCTAGGGGTTATCTTCTCACCATCTTACCTGACTTCCTTATTTTGGGGCTAACCCACTTCTGACAACTTTTTCCACTTACAACCACTTTATCCACAAATAGTAAACTCTCCACTTCTTGTTGCAACTAATTTATTTTTAATTGTTTTCTTGTTGCAACCACTTAACCCATGACTAACAAATTTGAATGGTCAACTTCTTCTAGGAGATTCTAAAATAATTTGACTTCTTTGACCTTCCAGTGGCTTCTAGATAACTCATGAGGGTTCTCCAACTTCACATGGCCATAACTCTCTAACTGTGAGGAGTTATGTGATGTTCCACATATCACTGAAAATGGCATGACATATACTTGTTGGAGTTACTTCACACACACCTAGGATTTCTATTTCCTAAGGTTTTTCCTTCTTTATTAGTCATTATTAGTCACTTTCCAGTCTCCTATATTTTAGGAGAGAATACTCCACCTAGAGAACATTCTCTTCAGTTGACACTTTAGTTTGACTAGTTGAGTTGAGTCTAGATGTTGCATTGGTTTTGTCACCATGAAACATTGGGATCATCACCATGATAATGTGCATTATCCTTGGTTTCATCACCAGACTGGCACATTACCCTTGATTCCTTGATCTACTCATCACTACACTCTGTTTCAATCAGTTAACTGAAGATTGGTTGACTAGTTAACTCAACTAGGTGGCAGCTCACTCCCATAACTACCTGAGAGACTAGACTAGGTGGAAGTTCACTCCATAATTGTTAGTGTGTGTCCAGATCACTTGATACCACCACTATGGTGAATTGGTTCTCCTCCAGTGTGCATTGATTGAGTTATACAGAGTATGTCATGTGTAAATTATTCATTATTCATTACGGTTAATGAGAATTCTTCCATTCTTTCTCTCTTGCTTCTTCTTTCTCAATTTATCTCTGCAAATATGTATGGTATTTTCTAGATAGATCTATTATGTGAAGTTTCAACACATTTACATGGTATCAGAGCCGACGGACTGCTAAGCAAAAGATACACCAATTTTTTTGCAGGTACAAAAGATTGAAGACAACGAAAAGATGGATTTCCCAAAAGAATTCAATCTTACACCTTACATTTACTTTGCATGGAAGGAGAAAATAGTCAATACATATCCAAACCATAGGATTTTACAAGTTAACCTTGAATACATACAAAGAACTGACATCATCCATAGAAAAATCCAAGTATCTAAATCGAATGGATGAAGCATTCGGAACGATTTGCAATCTTATTTCTCTCGATCTCCTTTTTCACATATCTTCCTGTTAAACCCCCAATGAAGCCTAGACCATCTTGGAAGGGCTCTTTGGTAAACAGGATGAGATGAGAGGACACATGTTGGAGGTGTAATTTCTCACATTGGATCCAAAAAGCTTCAAAAATATCCAAGATTTATTTATAAAATTCAAGGATTTACTATCGCAACTCAAAGCTTGTTGGGTTGGTAAATATAAGGAGGATAAAAAAATGGTTCTCAACATTCTCTCCAAAATTGGTCCTAAATTCTCTGTGTTCGTATCAACATTCCATTCAGTCAAATTCTCCTCTAGAGCCACTTGGAAGATGCCTTCTCTTGAGGACTTTATCAAATCCCTGACGCAAGAGAAAACCAAGCCCATCAACATGGGAAAAATCAAAGGCACAAAGGCACATGCACTTACTGTGCAAGATGGAAGCCATCAATATCAGAAATATAAATATAAATACAAAAGTAAAATGCATTCACATCCGAAGAAGGAAGGGTACATAAAACCCTTCACCGATGCCTCTGGATCCAAAGGAGGAAAGGGAAGAAAAGGGGAGAAATGTTCATATTTCCATAAAGGATTCCATCCAGAATCTGCATGCATGCAGAAACAAATATATCTAATGAATCAACTACTTTAGCAAAACAACCTTGGAGATCACATCCCCGAGGGTGCCAAGAAGAAGAAGCTAGAAGATCAAAATCCCAATAAAGGCAATTCTAGCCATGCCTTGATTGCCATCAACTCCTCTCTCGATGCTTGGAATGTAGATTCAAGAGCATCACATCACATGGCTTCCATAAAATAATTATATTATTCATTGGATGCATGCAAAGTTCCTCCTATTCTGATGGGGGACAACTCTTAAGTCGAAGTCACCGGCAAAGGAAGGATTGAACTCACCAACGGAAGCTTCGAGAATGTGTTGCACATTCCCAAACTTTTTGTCATCCTTCTCTCTATGTATCAAATGATGAATTCTTGAACTGGAAAGAAATTCATATTCACACCAAATTCAGTGGACATCTAGGAGATGCAAACCAACTCCATGGTTTCTACCGGTGAGGTAAATCATCAATCTAGATTGTATACATTTTTTGAATTTATTGAACCAGATTCTGCTTTACTGCTTACCCATGCTTATGAAAGTAGTAGGATATGGCACGAAAGGTTTGGACATTTGAATTTCAGATATATGCAAAAAATTAGCAAGAAAATATTGGTTTATGGTCTACCAGACATCCATTTCTCCAAGGGAGTATGTGAGGGATGTGTTCTTGGAAAACACCCTCAAGAGAAATTCGACAAAGGAAAGTCTCAGAGAGCTTTCGCGCCTTTAGATATGATCCGCAGTGACCTCATGGGTCCTTTTCCGCATCCATCTATCAGCAAAGCAAGGTTTTTTCTCATTTTTGTTGATGATTTCTCATGTTTCACGTGGATTTACTTTCTCAAGAAAAAATCTAAGGTCGTTCAACACCTCAAAGATTTCAAATCCATGGTTGAGACATAGTCTAGAAAGAAAATCAAAGTCCTCTGAACTGATAATAGGGGAGAGTATGTCAATCATGAGATTCAGAATATTTTTCATGTGGAAGGGATTCAATTACAACACATAGTTCCCTATACTCCATAGCAAAACGAAGTTGTTGAGCGGAAAAACAAATCTCTAAAAGAGATGGAATCTTGCATGCTGCATGAAAATTCACTACCACAGATACTATGGGTCGAAGCACTTAATTTTGCAACATACATCCAAAACAAATCTCCCCATAGCTCTGTCAAGGATATGACCCCCTACGAGGCTTGGAGCGGCCTCAAACCGGAAGTGACTCACTTTCATATTTTTGGTTCACGTGCATGGGCCCGAATTTCCTCTGAAAAGAGGAAATCACTTGATCCACAGAGCACTAGGTGTATTTTTTTTGGAAACCCCGATGGTGTGAAGGGATATAGACTTATTGATATTTCCTCAGATCAGCTCATCATTGAGTGAAGTGTCCAATTCAATTAAAGTGTCTCTCAGGTACCTCAACAACCGCATGCAAACACCTTCATTCTTCCACCTGTCTGAGATGATGAGCATGCACATGTTGACTCTTCTTCATATGAGAGTTATAATTCATAGGACTCAAATGATTCAGATACAGATTTAGTATAGTCAGATGCAGAGCCAGAGCAGAGGCCCAAGTAGGAACAAACTACTATTCACGATGGAGGGGATCTTGTTGGTGATCTAGCTGATACTAGGAGGACTCGATCTTATTTCAAGGAGCCTCTTGTTGCACTCACTTCCACTAAACCATTTCCCTCCAGGCATCTTTTATTGGTTCAGTATTCATATCCACATTCTTATGGAAAGGCTACTGGAAATCCCTTTTGGGAATCCGCCATGCAGGAGGAGTACAAATCCCTCCTCGAGAACCAGACTTGGGATATGGTTCCCCTTCCTTCTGGGAAAAAACTTGTCAGATGCAAATGGGTCTACAGGACCAAGAGCGCAGCGGATGGACAGATTAGTAGATACAAAGCCAGTATTGTTTCCAAAGGCTTTCAACAGGTGCATGGTATTGACTATGATGATACCTTCACTCCAATAGAAAATATGGATTACATACTATTGGCACTTGCCATTGCGGCATCCAAGGGATGGGAAGTCCATCAAATGGATGTGAAGAATGCATTTCTTCATGGTGATCTCTCTAAGGATATATATATGGAGCAGCCCCAGGGATTTATGGAGGACTCATATTTGGTATGTCGACTGAAGAAGTCCCTTTATGGCCTCAAGCAGGCTTCGGGGGAATGGTATGCCAATATAGACTTCTACATGTTGTCACAGAACTTTGTACATTGTAAATCAGGCCCAAATTTCTACATGCTCAGGACGGTTGATTCACTTCTACTCTTTTTTCTATATGATGATGATTTGTTGATCATCGGTTACTCGAATTCAGTGATTGTTGCAGTCAATAGGATTCTACATGACAGTCTTTTTATGACGGAAATGGGTCCGCTACACTTCTTCCTTGGACTAGAGATCAGTCATGATGCATCAGGCATCAAAATGTCTCAGGCCAAGTATGCACGAGATCTCCTTGAGAGATTTCAAATGACAGACTGCAAGTCTTCTTCAACTCCTTTCCTATCAGGAGTCAAAATTGATGATGGATGGGACACTCCATTGCTTGATAGCACACTGTGCAGACAACTAGTGGGGATCTTTTTGTATCTCACACACTCCAGGCCAGACCTCTCCTATGTAGTTGGCATAGTTTCCAGGTTCATGTAGGAGTCACATGAGCTACATTGGAAGGTTGTAAAGTGTATCCTTCGATACGTACAAGGCACCATCACCTTTGGGATTCATTATGCAGTATACTCTACATTATATCTCATCGGGTTTACTAATTCTGACTGGGCTAGTGATAGCACTGATCGCAAGTCCACATCTGGTTACTCACTCAGTCTTGGTTCTGGGCCTATTTGTTGGTCGAGCAAGAAGCAAGTTTCCATTTTTCTATCTTCAGTCGAGGCAGAATATATAGGGGTAGTTAACATAACCATTCAGGCTATGTGGCTACAACATTCTCTCACTGAGTTGGGTATTCAATTTTATCGATTGATCGTCATATGGTGTGACAACTAGAGCACTCTGAAGTTATGAAGAGATCCAGTTCAGAGGCAGCAGACGAAGCACATCGATATCCACATGCACTACATCTGGGACTTAGTAAACAAGGGGATCATAGACCTACAATTATGTCCTTCAGCAGAACAGATGACAGACATCTTCACCAAGACCTTCACTGAGTAGAAGTTACATTCTCTGCAAAGTCATCTTAGAGTGAAGGACACAGTTGCCTAGCAACTGTCAGTTCTTCTTTTTACATACATTGAGGGGGGGGGGGGTTACC
>ML822387.1:198376-209742 GCA_009831015.1 Picea engelmannii
AGAACTTTGTACATTGTAAATCAGGCCCAAATTTCTACATGCTCAGGACGGTTGATTCACTTCTACTCTTTTTTCTATATGATGATGATTTGTTGATCATCGGTTACTCGAATTCAGTGATTGTTGCAGTCAATAGGATTCTATATGACAGTCTTTTTATGATGGAAATGGGTCCGCTACACTTCTTCCTTGGACTAGAGATCAGTCATGATGCATCAGCCATCAAAATGTCTCAGGCCAAGTATGCACGAGATCTCCTTGAGAGATTTCAAATGACAGACTGCAAGTCTTCTTCAACTCCTTTCCTATCAGGAGTCAAAATTGAGGATGGATGGGACACTCCATTGCTTGATAGCACACTGTGCAGACAACTAGTGGGGATCTTTTTGTATCTCACACACTCCAGGCCAGACCTCTCCTATGTAGTTGGCGTAGTTTTCAGGTTCATGTAGGAGTCACATGAGCTACATTGGAAGGTTGTAAAGTGTATCCTTCGATACGTACAAGGCACCATCACCTTTGGGATTCATTATGCAGTATACTCTACATTAGATCTCATCGGGTTTACTAATTCTGACTGGGCTAGTGATAGCACTGATCGCAAGTCCACATATGGTTACTCACTCAGTCTTGGTTCTGGGCCTATTTGTTGGTTGAGAAAGAAGCAAGTTTCCATTTTTCTATCTTCAGTTGAGGCAGAATATATAGGGGTAGTTAGCATAACCATTCAGGCTATGTGGCTACAACATTCTCTCACTGAGTTGGGTATTCAATTTTATCGATTGATCATCATATGGTGTGACAACTAGAGCACTCTGAAGTTATGAAGAGATCCATTTCAGAGGCAGCAGACGAAGCACATCGATATCCACATGCACTACATCTGGGACTTAGTAAACAAGGGGATCATAGACCTACAATTATGTCCTTCATCAGAACAGATGACAAACATCTTCACCAAGACCTTCACTGAGTAGAAGTTACATTCTCTGCAAAGTCATCTTAGAGTGAAGGACACAGTTGCCTAGCAACTGTCAGTTCTTATTTTTACATACATTGTGCCTTGAGGGGGAGGGGGTTACCATGATGTTTTCCCTCTTTCCTCACTTTATTTTCAGTGTATCTTTTGTATTTGGGTACCTAACATGGCCTCGTTGCCGAGACCCATTCTTTATTTTCGTCGTAGTGATGTTCAAGGGGGGTGTTGGAGTTACTTCACACACACCTAGAATTTATTTTTCCTAAGGTTTTTCCTTCTTTATTAGTCATTATTAGTCATTTTCCAGTCTCCTATATTTTAGGAGAGAATATTCCACTTGGAGAATATTCTCTTCAGTTGACACTTCAGTATGACTAGTTGAGTTGAGACTAGATGTTGCATTGGTTTTGTCACCATACAACATTGGGATAATAACCATGTTAATGGACATTAGCCTTGGTTTCATCACCATACTGGCGCATTACCCTTGATTCCTTGTTCTACTCCTCACTACACTCTATTTCGGTCGGTTAACTGAAGATTGGTTGACTAGTTAACTCAGCTAGGTGGCAGTTCACTCGCGTAACTGCCTAAGAGACTAGACTAGGTGTAAGTTCACTCCCGTAATTGTTGGTGTGTGTCTAGATAACTCTATACCACCACTATGGCACATTGGTTCTCCTCAATTTCACATTGATTGAGTTATGCAGAGTATATCATGTGTAAATTATTCATTATTCATTAGGGTTAATGAGAATTCTTCCATTCTTTCTCTCTTGCTGCTTCTTTATCAATTTCCCTCTGCAAATGTGTGTGGTATTTTCTAGCTAGATCTATTCTATGTAGGTTCAACACATTTACAATAATATCCATTTGGAATAATTTCTCCTACAAATTCACATATCTTTATTACATTATTTCACAATTAAACTTGAGTTCCCTAACCACATGACTAGGTTACTCAACCACCTAACCATTTGGACTTCACAAAGCATCTTCCCATGAGGGATTTCACCATAAGGGGACCACTTTGAGAAATTTATCTAAGAGTGTCTTCTTGTGAGGGATTTCAACATAAGGGGATCACTTTGTATTTTATCCATTTGGTTATTCCTATCAACCATGATATGACATCAATGATACAAATCCATTTAATATCAACACATCATTATGAAACCACTTGACATCAACCCTTTGACAAAAATTACATCAATGACCATATAACCAATAATAAATATATCAATGATACAAACACATCACTATGACAATACTTGACATCAACCCTTTGACATTAATGACAACATAGTACAACAATCTCCCCCTTTGGCATTGTTGGAAACACCAACATTGATGTCAAAACCAATCATTGATGGAAACACTTCAACATGACGATTCTCATGTTCCCTCTATGATCATCGCTCCTCATCAATTTTCATCTTGCCACATCAGTATGACTATCTCTCCCCCTTTGAAATCAATGGAAAAGGGTATTTTTCTCCTTGGGGTTGCTCCCCCTGCCTTAACTCTCCTTGAGGATGCTCCCCCTGTCTGTTTTCCTTTGAGATTCCTATGAATAATATATTCCCCTTTGGAAAATGGATATCACTCCAATGCAATGTTGATGGCATGGATTCCAATCATCTCTCCTCCTGGAATCATGTTGATGCAATCAATCATGGGAAAAAGAATAACTCCCCCTGTGGGTATGTCTCCCCCTATCTTCTCTGCAAGATGAATAACATGCTACCACTGCAATTTGCTTCTATTGCAAATTCTACTTCTCAACTAGAACATAGATCAACTTCTCAAGAATGATATTCTCTTCCTATGACAATCCTTAGACCTGTCGATGCATCAAACTCATTCCATACCATACATCATGAAGCAAAATATATGTCAGCAATGACACTACTACATATGGGCGGATTATTCCATGAAAATTTTCCACGCTTCCACTAGTTTCATCTTTTTTTTAAACAGGGTGGGATTTTCGTCGATATTGCCACAAAAGTTCATCGCAATATCCATGAAAATATTATTTTAAACTAGTCAGGATTTTCATCGCAATAGCGACGAACTTTCGTGGCAATATCGATGAACATTTTGCCTATCTCATTGGTCAGTGATAATGGCTAGTTGACTATTTGATCTATATATACGTGACTCTAAGAGACTTTGTGACACAATTGCTATAGTTGTGACATTATTATTGGCTTTTGTTTGATCTATTTATTTTTTCCATCACCCACCGGTTGAACAAATCCAATTCTCGATCTACATAGCTTGGATTTTGAGCTTATGACGCAACCTGCCCCTCTGCGAGCAGTCGCTCTCACCAGGATCTCCTTCGTCTCACAGGCCCGAAGAGTCAAAGCTCTTCCAACTCCCCTCGGGAGTTACCCACAGTACTCCTTCAGCGATCTCCCCTTCACGTATCGGGAAATCAGAATTCGCGATCTCGCGAATTCTGTGAGTGCAGTTCACATGTAAAACAAAACCCCGAACCCCGAAAGTCAACGGGTCAACACTTCCACTTTTCGGGGATTTTCCCTATCGCGAAATCGGTGAATACGATACCACGATTCACACGCCCTCTAATTCTCCGAACCCCGAACTCTGAATTGACGCCACCTGTATCCCACTATGTCTCGTGGTCCCACTCAGCCACGTCACTCCTCCTCTCGTGCGATCGGGAATCGCTGGTTCACGATTTCACTGGTGATAATTTCGTTGCAATGGAAAATGTCGAACGCCGAGTCCCGACCTCCCGGGATCTCATGCCACTTGTCCTTGCTCCGATCGACGGCTCCCGTTGAATCGGGAAATCGCTACTCGCGATTTCGATGGGTATGAAACCTTCGCCTTGTCAAATGCCGAATGTCGAACCCCGATGGGTTTCAACCCTTCCTGTTCTCATGGGTTAAATTTCCCACAGCTTCCCTACAATCCTATGATCAGCGGGATTTCGCGATTTCCTCCCGCGAATCCTGTCCGTTGATTCTCATTCATGGATATCTCTTCCGCTTCAAAGCGCTTCCTGTGCTTGAATCTCACCCAGGCATGTTCCCACAATATGCACGAGGAACTATCCCTCCTGAGATTTATTCCTCTGGTTCCTTCAGAGATCTTTCACACACGCTCCTTGTGCTCGACCTTTAGCAACCCTCAAGTATCAAGTCACCCAGACTCTGAGCACTCACAGTCTCAGAAATTCCTGCCTTCTGCTCAGACAACTGCTGATCAACTCCTGAGTAGACGAGAATAAGAGTTTAACGGTGATCCTCCTCAACACACTCTATGCGGAGGAATTCAACTGCACTCTATGCAGGAATCTCCTGGCTCAACCAGAGAAACAATTGAAACTTATTCTCCCTTCTCTCAGACTTCAGCTAAACTTCTGAAATCACCTGCAAAGCATATTCAAGCAAATGCATACAGGGAAACAAAACATTCACAAGCACATAAGCACGTACACAGAGAAAATAGCACCAGTCATGAATTGAATCAAAATCTCTTTCTATTAATCCAATCTGTACATGAGGGCTCTCCATAAATTCTCTGTTCTATTCTTCTCCTTCTCCTGAATGAATGCTAATACTACTCTACAATGATACAAAGGAGGGTGCCTATATTCCGTTTTCCCTCTCGAAATCTGTAGCTATCAAATCTACAATAAATTCCTATCTACAGCATTAAAACTATTAAATGCCTTCCTATCTATAATACAATACAAGTGCACTTCATTAACTCTTCACATTAATGTTCGGTGCAACATGTCAAAGTGTTTCCAAAATTTGGATGCTGGCGCTGTCCAGCTATCTTTGCTCCACACGTTGGCTCGCTTGATGAGTTGTAGATGCTCCTGCATCATACTCCTTGGCTCAAAATATTTCATGGGCTCCTATCCATGAGCTCCTGCACAGTCTGTCCATGCCTATGGATAATTTCTTTTGTTTCCCAGCTGGCATCCTCCACTGGGTGATTCTTCCACTTCACCAGGTATTCAAAATACTGCTTTCGCCTGGTCTTCCTGCCTAAGCGCTTGTCCAGTATATATTCCATCTGTGGCTTTTCTGCTGCTGGCATCTGCTTCTGCCACTGGACCACTGGTTCCTCAATTCCAACTTCTGCTTCATCATCCCTGTAGGGGTATAAATCCAAAACGTTAAAAATCGGAGATATCCCGATGCCCTCTGGCAACTCAAGCTCATATGCATTTTCTCCAAATTTTCTCAGAATTTTGCATGGCCCAATTTTCTTCATCTTGAGCTTATTATATGTTCCCCTTGGGAACCTTTCCTTCCTCAGGTGCGCTAGAACCATATCTCCAACTTCAAACTGAAGTTGTCTCTTTCTCTGATCGGCTCTGCACTTATACTCTTGATTCATCTTTTGCAGTCGCTGCTTCACCTCCGTGTGAAGTTCCTGCATCGCCTCAACGAACTCTTCAGCCCTCGCACTGCTAGTTTCAGCTTGTTCTGACTCCCTGAGCTCAGAAAATCCTCTCGGCTGTGTCCCATACAAAATTTGAAACGGGCTCTTACCTGTACTCCGATTCACCGAATCGTTGTACGCGAACTCAGCCTGTGGTAATATCTGGTCCCAACTGCTATGGTGCTCTGCCACCAAGCTTCTCAATAGATCCCCCGAACTTCTATTCACCATCTCTGTTTGTCCATCTGTCTGCGGATGGTATGCTAAGCTAAAAGCCAAATTAGTCCCCAGCTTTCTCCATAGCGTCCTCCAAAAATGACCTATGAATTTGGTATCCCGATCCAAGACTATGCTTCTCGGCAATCCATGTAATCTAACAATTTCTTTGAAAAACAAATTCATGATGTGTGTCGCATCGTTGGTCTTATGACATGGTATGAAATGTGCCATCTTCAAGAATATTTCCACCACCACGAAGATGGAATCAACTCCTCGCTGTGTTCTCGGCAAACCCAACACAAAATACATACTGATTGCCTCCCATGGCCTTTCAGGTATGGGCAATGGCTGATATAACCCAGCATTTTGCTTTCGACCCTTCGCGTGTTGACATATCCTGCACCTGTCAACAAACCTCTTTACATCTGCTCGCATGCCTGGCCAATAATATGATTCGCTCAGCTTGGCGAATGTTTTGTCATGTCCAAAATGACCTGCTAAGCCTCCGCTATGTTTTTCTTTTACCAAACTCTCCCTCATGGAGCAATTCGGTATGCACAATTGATTTCCCTTGAATAGAAATCCTTCCTGGATTATATATTCCAGCCACGGACTCCGATCCCTGAGAATCGGATTCTCGGCCGCTTCGTATGCTTCTCCGAAATCCGCATCACCTGCATACATATCCTTCAGATTCTCAAAACCCAATGTCTTGACTCTAAACTCCTGTAGCAATAAACATTTCCTGCTCAAAGCGTCAACCACTTTGTTAGCAGTTCCTGAAATGTGCTTGATGACAAATGTGAAATTCTTCATGTATTCCACCCACTTTGCATGCTTTTGATTCAGCTTCTCCTGCTGACTTACAAACTGCAATGCGTGATTGTCACTGTACAAAACGAACTCCTTGGGTATTAAGTAATGCCTCCACTTCTTTAATTCCTGTATAATGGCATAGAATTCTTTGTCATACGTGGAGTATTTCAGCTTTGCATCATCTAGCTTCTCGCTGTAATATGCTACAGGTCTGTCATCCTGACTCAAGACCCCTCCAACAGCATATCCACTAGCATCACACTTCACCTGGAAGGTTTTCCGAAAATCAGGCAACACCAAAATTGGTTGCTCTGTTATCTTTCGCTTCAACAGATTGAAGCTTCTCTCAGCCTCTGTTGTCCACTGAAAAATTTTATGCCGCTTCTTCACCATATCCATCATCGCGGCGCTAATTCCACTAAAATTCCGTATGAATTTCCTGTAGAAACTAGCCAATCCATGAAATCTCCTTACCTCGAAAACATTCCTCGGCGATGGCCAATTCCTGATTACTTTAACCTTCTCAGGATCCATCTTCAATTTATTCGCCGAAATCACAAAACCCAAATAAATGAGTTATGTCTGCATAAATGAGCACTTCTTCAAATTTATCAGCAGCTTCTCCTATTGTAGCCTTCTCATCACAATGGCCAAATGTCTCATGTGTTCAGCCTTGGTCTTACTGAAAATCAGTATGTCGTCTAAATATACGACCACAAATTTGCCAATGAATTCCCTCAGGACTTTATTCATCAGCCTCATGAATGTGCTCGGCGCATTTGTCAAGCCAAATGGCATGACCAACCATTCATACAAACCCTCGTTTGTTTTGAATGTTGTCTTCCATTCATCTCCTTCTCTCATCCAGATCTGGTGATATCCGCTCTTGAGATCAATCTTTGAAAATTAATTTGCCCCACTCAGGCAATCCATCAGATCCTCCATTTTCGGCAGTGGAAATCTGTACCTGATGGTAATTTTATTTATCGCTCTGGAGTCTATACACATCCTCCAGTCTCCATCCTTCTTCAGACTCAGTACTGTCGGGACAACACACGGACTAAGACTTTCTCTCACCAGTCCTTTGTCCTGCAGATCCTGTACCTGCCTTTTGACCTCCTCGTTCTCCTGAGGTGTCAACCTGTACGCGGCCTTGTTCGGTAAACTTTCCCCCGGTATGAGATCGATATGGTGACTCACACTCCTCACTGGTGGCAACAAACGAGGTAGTTCGTCCACGATGATATCAGCAAACTCTCCCAGCAGTTCTTGAATCTCATCTGGCAAGTCGTCCACTCTTGTGCTTGTCAGGACAATTCTCGGCTTCCTGACAACAAAGAACTGTGGATCTTCGTTCTTCTCCAATTCTGTGAGAAGTTCTTTTCCACTCATGAGAAGTATGGTACTGCTTACTTCCGGCTTCATTTCTTTATCCTTTATCAGAAGCAGTGTATGCGACCTCCCATCCTTCTCCAAGGTGTATGTGTTCATTCTCCCATCATGAACAACATTTCTATCATACTGCCATGGTCTACCTAATAATACATGATAGACATCCATGGGAATAACATCACACAGGATTTCATCCTTATATTCACCCATTTTAAATTTAACCAAGCATTGTTTCGTAACACGTACCTGGTGTCCTCTCTGCAGCCATGACACTTTGTATGGACTTGGGTGCTTGTTCGTCTCTAGTTCCAATTTCTCCACCATCTCGGTCAAAACAAGATTATCGGTGCTTCCGCTGTCCACTATGACCTTGCATTTCCAGCCCTTGGTCTTGCATGTGGTCCGGAACAGTATGCATCGTTGCGCTGTGTCCTCCACCTCTTTCTCAGGTTTCAAGAGAGTTTTGTGCACTGTCAGTGACTTCCCACTTCCAGTGTCTTCATCCTCCACATCACGCCTCTGCGCCTCAGCGACGTGAGCTTTTCCTCTGTCCATTTTTCTGTCTGGACAGTCCACAGCTTTGTGTCCGTCTTTCCCACACGTAAAACATGTGATAACTCCTCCACAGCCTCTTCCTCTACCTCGGGTATGAGGAAATGTAATTGCATCAGCATATCCTCCTTGCTGATCATCTTGCTGCCTCCTCAGCTCAGCATATTGTTGCCTCTGTTGTGAGGTTCCACCTCTTTTATCTTTTCCCTGAGGCCTCTTCCAATCCTCCTTGGGCTTTTGGGTTCTCTCTTAGGCAACTGCTTTACCTCTGGGCTGACTCCTGCCTCACCCTCGCTGTCCCTGCTTGCAGCTCAGCTTCTCTTCGGCTTTCAGAGCCATCTGGTACGCATCCTCAACTGCTCGGATGGTAACCATACTCAATTCGTCCTGAATATCATACCTCAAGCCATTCAGGTATCTCGCCACCTTTTCGTCATCACTCTCCCGATGACCAACTCTGATATTGAGCCTGTAGAACTCCTCGGTGTACTCCTTCACCGTCATCAGCTTCTACCTCAGGTTCTGCATACGCCTAAACAGAGTGATTTGATAATCTAGGGGGATGAATTTCGCTTTCATCTTGGCGATCATCCGATCCCAGCTTTTGATTTTTTGCTTTCCCTTGGAACGTCTGTCTTCTTACAGCTCGTCCCACCATAAGGCTGCATGTCCTTTCAACTTGGTAACTGCATGCCTTACCTTCTTGTCCTCTTCGACGTCTTCATAATCGAAGTAGGTATCGAGTGCTCGGATCCAATCCAGCAACTCTTCTGCATTTAGACTTCCCTCATAGACGGGAATGTCCATTTTTGTCTTTGAGCTCATCCTAGCTATGGCTCTGATCAACCTCTCGGTTGAAGCATCTTCTGCTGAGACCTCTTCAGCGTCGTGTCCAGCCTCCTCTTCAACCTCGGAATCGCTGAACTCTCCAGCACCAGCCCTGCGTCTCTGCGCAGTCTCCATCTCCTCAAACCTGGCTCGGAGATCTCTCATCTGTCGTTCCATCTCAGCATTTCCTGCTGGTCTTCCTCTTCTGCGTACCTCCCGATCTTCGGGATCTGGTGACTGCCTCTCCCTTCTAGGCGGCATAGTGTCTTCTCCCTGTCCCTTCTTCAGAAAGCAAAAACTCCAAGCTATGATACCACTCTGACGCAACCTGCCCCTCTGCGAGCAACCGCTCTCACCAGGATCTCCTTTGTCTCACAGGCCCGAAGAGTCAAAGCTCTTCCAACTCCCCTCGGGAGTTACCCACAGTACTCCTTCAGCGATCTCCCCTTCACGTATCGGGAAATCGTAATTTGCGATCTCACGAATTCTGTGAGCACAGTTCACATGTAAAACAAAACCCCGAAAGTCAACGGGTCAACACTTCCACTTTTCGGGGATTTTCCCTATCGGGAAATCGGTGAATACGATACCACGATTCACATGCCCTCTAATTCTCCAAACACCGAACTCCAAATTGACGCCACCTGTATCCCACTATGTCTCGTGGTCCCACTCAGCCACGTCACTCCTCCTCTCGTGCGATCGGGAATCGCTGGTTCACGATTTCACTGGTGGTAATTCCGTTGCAATGGAAAACGCCGAACGCCGAGTCCCGACCTCCTGGGATCTCGTGCCACCTGTCCTTGCTCCGATCGACGGCTCCCGTTGAATCGGGAAATCGCTACTCGTGATTTCATTGGGTATGAAACCTTCACCTCGTCAAATGTCGAATGTCGAACCCCGATGAGTTTCAACCCTTCCTGTGCTCATGGGTTAACTTTCCCGCAGCTTCCCTACGATCCTACGATCAACGGGATTTCGCGATTTCCTCCCGCAAATCCTGTCCGTTGATTCTCCTTTGTGGATATCTCTTCCGCTTCAAAGCACTTCCTGTGCTCGAATCTCACCCAGGCCTGTTCCCACAATATGCACGAGGAACTATCCCTCCTGAGCTTTATTCCTCTGGTTCCTTCAGAGATCTTTCACACATGCTCCCTGTGCTCGACCTTCAGCAACCCTCAAGTATCAAGTCACCCAGACTCTGAGCACTCACAGTCTCAGAAATTCCTGCCTTCTGCTCAGACAACTGCTGATCAACTCCTGAGTAGACGAGAATAAGAGTTTAACGGTGATGCTCCTCAACGCACTCTATGCGGAGGAATTCAACTGCACTCTATGCAGGAATCTCCTGGCTCAACCAGAGAAACAATTGAAACTTATTCTCCCTTCTCTTAGACTTCAGCTAAACTTCTGAAATCACCTGCAAAGCATATTCAAGCAAATGCATACAGGGAAACAAAACATTCACAAGCACATAAGCACGTACACAGAGAAAACAACACCAGTCATGAATTGAATCAAAAGCTCTTTCTATTAATCCAATCTGTACATGAGGGCTCTCCAAAATTCTTTGTTCTGTTCTTCTCCTGCTCCTGAATGAATGTTAATACTACTCTACAATAATACAAAGGAGGGTTCCTATATTCCGTTTGCCCTCTCGAAATCTGTAGCTGTCAAATCTACAATAAATTCCTATCTACAGCATTAAAACTATTAAATGCCTTCCTATCTATAATATAATACAAGTG
The DNA here is from genome assembly GCA_009831015.1 of Picea engelmannii. Classification (NCBI taxonomy): domain Eukaryota; kingdom Viridiplantae; phylum Streptophyta; class Pinopsida; order Pinales; family Pinaceae; genus Picea; species Picea engelmannii. The sequence goes on from ML822387.1 coordinate 209,345, forward strand.
CGCTTCATTAACTCTTCACATTAATGTTCGGCGCAACATGTCAAGGTGTTTCCAAAATTTGGATGTTGGCGCTGTCCAACTGTCTTTGCTCCACGTGTTGGCTCGCTTGATGAGTTGTAGATGCTCCTGCATCAGCTTACAAGGTTAGTATGTTGTTTTTTATTGATGTACTCAATTAACTTGTAAATTTTTGTTCAAATGTCCAAATTTCATGTAGCTTGTTTTTTCCTTGATAATATATTATATGTGTAGTAGCATATTTCATGTCTTTGGTTTTTGGATCTAGTTAGTATATTCTATGGAAAAGGGTATGTGGATTCCATAATATTCTAGGTTTATGGAATCCACATACCCTTTTCCCTTCAATTGTAGCTATAATCTCTCTCTCTTTTCATTGA
>ML822388.1:14742-27555 GCA_009831015.1 Picea engelmannii
CTTTTGTGTTCTTTAACAGAAAAGCATGCCTGTGAAAAACACTTTCCGATGCATCCATTTCCAAAATACTTGATTTTCAAACTCTTTTTAAAAACAATATATAAAATTTAAGAAATCCACGTCCAAGAGTATTTGAGTTTAAAATATTTTCTTAAAATTTAAGAAATTTTGTGAAGTATGGGATTGGATGTTAGCATTGTCTAAATGTATTAAATTTAAATTCGTTAAGAATTGTTTTTAATAGTATTTTATTTTCAAATTTTGTAAAAAATATTTTATATTAATAGAATTGCAATGTTAAATGTTATTTTTGTATAATTTAATTATAATAAAGATATTTAAGAATATTAAAAAAAAATTATATTAAAAATAATGATTTTCTTAATTTAAAATTACAATTTTTACATTTTTTACAAAATTTGTTATTAAATGATAACATAGAGAAAACATAAAAAATATTTACAAAATTTATAATGGTTCTGGTGATAATATTTTTATCTACAAATTTTGTAAAAATTATTTTGAATTAATAAAATTGGTATATTAAATATTAATATTGGATAATATAATTATAATAAAGATATTTAAAAATGTTAAATTTATTTTTATATTAAAAATAATAATTTTGTTAATTCAAAATTACAATTTAACAAAATTTATCTCCTAATAAATATTAAGTGATAACTTAGCACCCGCAGCAAAGCATTAAATGCTCTACATGTTGAGGTTTTCATCATTAAATCCAAAGTTAAATTAGATCCAACAATACACACCTCAACATACAAAGCATTTAATGCTTTGTAACCAGGTCCATAGTGCTCACCATGTCACAGTAATACAATATTTCATCGGGAAAACGATGTTCCATGAAATCATATAAAGTGTGAAAGACAGAGAGAAGGAACCTTAATAGTGAGTGGCCACACCATGTGATGCATTGAGAGAGAATAGAATGAATATTATTCTATTTTTTCTTAATTCTATGACACATGCTAGACATAGTTGAATTCATTTTTGAGCATCAAGTGAGATTTTTGTGGGTTGTGGGCTCCTTGTGATTTAGTTATTTGAATATTGAATAATTGGTAAATAAAATTTAAGAAAAATGTAGTCAAGTAACTATTTTACACACTAACATACATGAAAATTTAAATTATGTAACTATTTTACCTTCAGATGAGAGTATAAGGAATGGATAATCGAATTTGAAATTTTCATTTAATGCAATTAAAATCATTTTAATTTAAAAATTTTGTTCCATTTACACTTGTAGGAGGAAAAGATGGCAGTCAACAATCAAATTTGAACTCATCTAATCCCTTCCAAAGGGTTCTAGCTCATCAAAGAAGTGTTCATCCAAATTTGTTCTTCAAAAAAGACTTACGATTTAAATTTTACATGTCAATTGAGAAGTGGGGAATTGGTATCAATCTTTAAAAAGGGTGGTCTTTTAAATAGTCTGTCAAAATTAATTTCATGATCTACCATAACATCTATCAAATAAAGTATCTAAGGATCCAGATGAATTCAAATTTGATCAGGAATTAGGATAAAAAGGGCAATCTTTTAAATAGCTTGTCAAAATTAATTTCACGATCCACCATAACATCTATCAAATGAAGTATATAAGGATCCAGATGAATTCAAATTTGATCCGGAATTAGGATAAAAGGGCGGTCTTTTAAATAGTATGTCAAAATTAATTTCACGATCCACCATAACATCTATCAAATGAAGTATCTAAGGATCCAGATGAATTCAAATTTGATCAGGAATTAAGATCGAAACCATGCAAGAGTTGGCATACCATTCAAATTTGATCAGGAATTAGGATCGAAGTCGTACAAGATTTGGCATACAATTCAAATTTGATCAGGAATTAGGATTGAAGTCGTGAAAGAGTTGTTTTAGCACATAAATTTGCAGTAGCAAATTTGGTCATTTCGCAGCACCGATGAATCAGGAGATTTCGTAGCGCATCTTGAAATGCATCTTCACTCATTACGATTATTGCATTTATGACGATGGTGTCATTCGATCTCATTGTTTTCAACATCCATGTTTTAAAAGGAAATAATTGAGATTGAGTCATTAAAGTTGTCTAACTGTTTTACCAAAGAATTTAATTCTACTCCTAGTTCGGACAGGCGCTGCAAAATCTGGTGCAGATTGGTTGGCAAAGGAAAATTGGAGATGTTGATGATCCATTTCTTATGGTGATTATTTTTTGAAAACTTGAAGTGTTAAGGAAATATTCTAATTGCGCCTACTCGAGGCATCTACAATCTCATAATTCATCAACTAATATTTTTTGTGTTTTTGAAGAGTTGTTGCATCACATAGAAAAACACAGAGATTGTGTAGCACCTAGTGCCACATAATCGTCTACACATACTGTTTTGTAGTTGCACTACCAAAGGCGCTAAGGAATCACCTAGCCAGACACGGAAAATGTGCTATAGAAACCTAGCCAGACACCGAAAAGGTGCTACAGAATCAGTAGAGCAGTTTTATAGGAGGGTGCTACGAAATTTCCTGTAGCGGTTACTGTTACAAATTTGATCATAAAACCAAAATGACAGTGGGTTTCTTTGAAATTTTTAGTGGAGGAATATGATATCCCTTTTGACTTGCTGACCAAATTTCATCCTGACCCATTTTGGAATTTGAGAGAAACAATTAAAACACAAATGCGCTGCAAAATGTGCTGCAATTTCTCTGTTTTGCATAGTTGATTGGATATTCTTCTTGTTGGGAGGTAGCCACCTGTCATGGAGTGTTTGAATGGATTCCCATGGATTATATATATGTCAAGGGACACCTACACCTAAGTTTTAGCTCCATTAAAGACTTCATGCAGTGAGGTGGAAACAATTTATTAATGACTTCCAACAATTTCCTGAAAATTAGCAGTTTGTTGGATTTTTGTCTCTTTGACTGTTGCCACCTATATCCAAGGTTTAGAATCCAATGAAATATATGGGATTAGACCTTCTAAGGATATTTGGATGTTCTTTTCTAGTTAATATAGGAGGGAGCTCTTGGAGAGAGGTTGGATTTGTAACAACCCCTGCCGTTGTGACTACATGCAAAGCATAATTTTTTTGTTTGTTTTAGGAAAGAAGGAAGCAACAAAAAACAATTGAACCACACAACTTGACGAAGAACACAATCTCACAGATCAAGCAACAGACAACTACGACTCCATGCCCTAGCACAAAGATCAACTGGGAGAAACATGCGTAAATCAAGAAGGAAACAAACTGCCCGCCCAATGCACACAACACGACCACGCCTACAATGGGAAGCAAAAACTCCGACCAAGTTATCATTTGCATATATCCAATAGGGCATGCCATGATCCACATTATGGATCATGTCATCCCAAGGTGATAGGTGCGAAAATAAACCTGGTGCAACCTAACCTATCTGGACCATGGACTCAAGAAAAATCCAACACGCTAAGATCTGAAGTAACAAATAAGAAGACTACACCTACACCCCAAGAAATAGGTTGACAAGACGTAAGATGACGTCAATCAAGAAAATGTGCAAGCTAGTACACGACTTCGCCAACAACCCAACCATCTAAGCAAGAGGTCCAAGTACGAAGGAGTGAGATGATACCAAGATACTAAGGTCATATAAGTTATCACAACGTGGCCTAAGTTAGGCACTAAACAACATTAAGAAACGTTGATTAACAACACCCACTGCCCATTAATTTAGGTGAACTACTCAATCATGTTTCTTATATAATAATCGGTTTGTTGTCTAAATTTATCAATAAATACAAATCTAACTTAATGATTTAACAATATATAACAATAATAAAAATATCACTATATAACACTATTATTAATCTAACATTGTTAACAATATTAGTAAATAACACATTTAACAACATTAATATAAAACACTATAATTATAACACTATCAACAATGTTAATTTACCATGCGTTGTCTAACAATACTAACAATATTAATGTATAATCCATTGTCTATAAAATGCCATTCGGATGTAATTCCTTATCTCATTAGATAACATGTTGTCCTTTAGTTGTATTTTAAATTGGCAGTATGTATCTTAGTGTAATCAATTCGCTACAAGCATGTTGGGTAAGACATTCAACATTAATCGCTAAAACGTTGTTCAGTCTATACTATAATGTTGTTGACTATTATTAAACATAACGCATATAAAGGGATGCCACTTAATTATGGTTACTGTCAACGCTGACATACCATCAAAATTTACTGCCATTATTTATTGTTGGTATATTAATTAAGGGTTGTCATGAATCAAGGTAGTATCGTTACATCTAGCCATGGGAAAATCTAAATCGCTAACATAATGGAATATAAATAGTTTTTATAAGAAAAAATAAAAATTGCTTTTGCAAAAAATCATGAGGATCGTTGTCACGATAGCACAATTAAAATCGCAATACTAAATCCCAGTCACACAATTCACTTCCATATATAGCACAATTAAAATTGTATTACTATATCACAGTCACGTAATTCGCTACCAAAAAAAAATAAAGAAATTGTTGGCATTTGGGGTTTGTCAAACGAAAACGGAGGTATCTCATGAGTGAGAAAGGAGTTGGGTGAATGGGTGACTAAGGAGATGGAAGTACCGTAGCCCAAGGTGAAAACTCTAAGTCGTTGTTCCGTGCTCTTCATGTCGCTCCCGCTTGTCGACTGATGTGACTTCACCGATACCTGCCAACCAATGCTAGGGGTACTCTTATTCCCCCTTAGCCCCCCGAGCTACAAAGGGACCACACACTCTAACCCCAAGAAAAACTAGCAACCAACTCACCTCGAAAGGTCAAGCTACCACTCGTACCCGAGATGGGTATCCCAACTCCCACAAGATAAGTCAGTTAAGTCAAAAATTCTACATTGTAACGTTACATATGAAGGAAGAGATCCATACTCCTCCTCCTCCCTCCTTTATACAGAGTTTCTAAGTGATTTATTTCCCAAATTCCCATTTAATTTATTTTTCAATAATTTAATTCAAAAATAACCTCCCCCGTACACATGTCACCCATCCCCTTAGTTGCACTAGAAATTAATTTCATTAATTAATTAATTACTCCTATTTCCCTCACCCACCTAAAAGCATTCCTAGATTTTCTCCTAGGTGTCCCCATATTCCCTTACACATTTTAATGGCTTACGCCCTTACTAAATTTCTAGTTGAGTTCAATTTAGAAAGTTATTAAAGGCATGATTTCTTACTAAGTTGGTCATTCTTATTTTTCCTTATGTTTCCCTTTTTCTTTATGTTTCCCTCTTTTCCCCTTAGTTTCCTAATTCTTTTAAATTTCCCTCTTTTCCCTTTTTATCTAAAACTCAAATTAGCAGGTGTAGAGAATTACTTTCCCCCCTTTTTATTTTTAATTAATAAATTTTAATTAGCAAAAGTAACAAACAATCATTTCCCCCTTTATAAGAATTTAATCCCCCAAAGAAATTTGATTTTAATGAATTAATTGAATTTCTTACCCCCTTCTCGTCCCATGTTTAAATATGAATAAATTATTTTTTTACCACAAGTATCACTTCGACCTAGATTTTAATTTCCTAGGTTGGGTGACATTTTTATTAGGGAAAATGTTTTAAGAACTTTCTTATCACATCATTCATTCTAAAGCCATCTAGGTTTATTCACTTATTAGTTAACAATGTGATGTGCCCTTCAGGATGCACTAGGTGCTCCAAGGGTGCCACTCGTCTCAATCCGTTCCCTTGTGTGGCGTGCCCTTCAGGATGCACTACGTGCTCCAAGGGTGCCACTCGCCTCTTTCCATTTTCTTTCACAATGTGCCCTTCAGGACACACTACGTGCTCCAAGGGTGCCACTCACCTCTTGAATGACTTGGTAGACATAAAAAAACCCATGGAATTAATACTCCAGGAGGTGATGTTGTGGGAGACTAAACCCCTCTAAGGAATAAGGCCCCTGCCTTATTGTGCGCCCCTTAGAATCATCGTGAGCGACTATCGCAGTCTACCCTCATGAAATCGTGGGTCTTCTCGAACTGGGTAATAATTAACCTACAATTCAATCCACGACGAGAGTGCTAGTATGTTGTGGAAGGGATTTTTTCCACACCTCTCCCTCGACGTCTCTAGTTGTCGTGCGTGACCCCTCTACTCCACATGTGAGTCTAGTCAGCAAGCTATCGTCAGCCTGCATTATCAATAAATCATGTCAGCAATAACAATCAATCATCATAACATCTAATCAGATGTACATGTGTCATATCTACAATAATACAACCCCAATAGTCCACTCCCTGACTCAATTCGAAGTCCAATGGGTTTTATCAATGCCTTTACATCCTCAAGGTCCAAAGTCCTGCACACTTAGGAGAACCCAGTCAATAGCACCTATCTATGTAAACACACAAATTAAGATATCCATAATGCCTCATAATCATAATCAAACGACCAATAATATAATAATTTGGATCCCTTGCAAGCAAGTTTTCTCAAAGAATAAGTTCTCTCAGTGCGTGCAAGAGCGAGATGTTACATACACCCCCTCTTGGTCTAAAATTCATCCCAAAGTTTCACAGTATATAAGTGCTGAAATAATGTGTATCATAGTATCATAAGTCTATCCATTAAACAAAAATGGAAATTGTTGGCGCATATCATATGCGTCCTCCCAGGTCATCGAGTGCAGACTATATTTGTCCCATTGGACCTTGGGCTGATCTACTGTTTGATGTCATAGCTGTCAAATGAGATGACCCAGGATGCGTATCGGCTCAGCCGTGAGAACCCTCTCATATGATAACTGCAAGTAACTCATGTCAATAACATGTGTAGGATCACTAATGTAATGTCTCAAAACAGATACATGAGAAACATCGTGCATATGCCTCAAAGAATTAGGCAAGGCTAGTCGATAGGCCACGGGCCCCTTCCTCTCCACAATATCTAAAGGTCCCACAAACCTAGGAGAGAGTTTATCTCCCTTTCCAAACTTGATCGAACTCTTATGCAGTTTTACCCACAAGAAGACTCGATCGCCAACTTCGTAACTACGATCGACACGACGTGCATTGACATAACTCTTCTGTCAATCTTGCGCTTCTTTGATCCTTTGTCTTATTGTTTTCATTTGATCTTCCATTTCTTGGATATCTTCTGGTCCCAAAAGAACCCTATCCTCAAGCCGATCCCAACTCAAAGGCATCCGACACAGTCACCCATAAAGGAACTCTAAAGGTGCCATCTTAATGGTGCTTTGGTAACTGTTGTTATAAACGAATTCTACCAATGGAAAGAATTCCTCCCAACTCTTTTGTTGGTCCATCACATACATGCGCAACATGTCTTCCAAGATTTGGTTTGTTCATTCGGTTTGTCCGTCTATCTCTGGGTGATATGCAGTACTAAAGTTAAGTTGGGTTCCCAAGGCCTCTTGGAAACTAGTCCAAAACCGTCAAGTAAGCGTCGATCTATGATCGGATATAATCCTCTTAGGCACACAATGCAGCCTCACAATCTCACTGATGAAAACTCTAGCTATGTGAGGTCCCTAATACATCGTCCGCATGGGAATAAAATGAGCACTCTTTGTCAGAGTGTCGACTACCACAAAAATTGAGTTGTGTCTCCTTGTCGTCAGTGGCAATCCAACAATGAGATCCTTCGAAATAACCTCCCATTTCGATTCTGGAATATCGTGTGGACGTAGTAATCCTATTGGATGTCTATGTTCATCCTTTAACTACTGACATTCTAGACATCTGGCCACATAGTTGACTATATATCCCTTCATTCCTTTCCAGAAGAATAAGGGTTTAAGGTCCGCTCTCATCTCCGTGACTCTCGGGTGAGCCATGTACACTGCTTTGTGAGCCTCGTTTAGGATAAAACTCCTCAACTCTTCATTCGGTGGTACGTAAATCCAATATTTAAACCTCAATAATCCATCTTCGTCAAACGTAAATCCTTCAAATCTTGGTACCATCATTGTTTTTTGTTCGATAAAATCCTTGACCTCTTTGTAGCAGTCATCATCGCACTGTAAAGTTAGTATCTTTTCACATAGATTTGTCTGAAGAGACAACACCAAAAAGATGTGTGGTCTCTAACTCAATGTATCTGCCATTTGTTTCACTGTTCCTTTTATGTAATTAATCTCGAAATCGTACTTGATAAGCAATTTCGACCAACATCATTGTCGCGCATTCAGGTCACTTTGTGTAAATATTTGTTGAAGTCCACAGTGGTTCATTTTTGGTTCAAATTATTGTCCAATAAGGTAGTGTCTCCACACTCTCAAGGAATATACAATAGCTAACAACTCCAAATCGTGTGTCACGTATTTCTCCTCATGCCTTCTCAACTTCCTTGAAATGTAAGTGATCACTCGACTATATTGCATCAATACTCTATCTAAGCCTCCCTGGGATGAGTCAGTGCATACCAAGAAGTTTGCGTCAAAACCCGCATCTGATTCAGAGGCTTTCACTTCGACCACCAACAACTGCTTTGAGCGACAGTCAATAGTGTTATGCCAAGGGCTCTTATGGAAGTTGCACCACTTCCCGGTATCTTTCCTTGTCTTTCCGATGTCCTTCTTTTCTTGTGGATTGAACTGGTTGTCCTGATACTATCCATATTTTCCCTGTCCTTTGTTCTATGGGTTGGGTCCGCCCTTTCCTGGCTTTTGTTGTGAGGGGTTCCCTGACCCAAATTGTCGCATCTTTTGTTTGAGCTTCTGCTCGATTTTGACGGCATATCGGTAGGTCGCGCCCAAGGATGAGATGTCCAAAAATTCCATTTCAGTCTGGATGTATCTATGTAGAGAATCGTGATACTTGAGCACTAGATATCTCTCTGAATATTTGATACCCAGCTTGGTGCATAAGGTATGGAAGATATTTGTGAAATCTGGCACTGCTTGGTCTCTTTCTTTCTGTAGTGTGGTCCATTTGGTATACAAGTCGTCATAACTTTCGATAGGGTAGTATTGTTCCTTAATATCATCCCTGAAGGATTCCCAGGTGGTTTTGATTGTAAATAATGAGGGTTCCTCTATTTCCTTTTTCTCACAAAAAGTTTCCCACCAATCTTTGACATGGGGAATGACTTTGAGGAGCGCAAAAGTAATATTTTCACTATTCAAAATGTTATGGACAGAAAAATACCCTTCTAGTAGATTCAACCGCTTGTCTACAACATCTGCATCTATCTTACCTTCAAATATAGGAATATCAAAGTTTATTTGTACCTTGAAGGGGGCGGTGCCTCTGCTCGAAGAAGATGTGTCGCCTGTTGGTAGTCGACGAAGGATTTGCACGAAATTATCCATCATCTCGTTCCTCTGTTGTGTAAGGGATTCCTCAATCAACAGTTTGAAAGGATCTCCTATCCCATGATATTTATTTTCTCCTTCCATGACAAGTCGCTTGGGTGTGCGAGAGATTTTGTCCTCAAGAGAAATAATCTTGAGACCCAACTCTTTGTACTCCGACCTCGTTGGGGACATGCATTAAGATGATAAGGAGAAGACTGCTCTGATACCACTGATCCATATTTTATGAGTATAACAAAATGACTATAGATTATTACCAGATGCTTAACACAAAATAATAGAGATATAGTAAAATTGGTTTTCCATTCAATAAGGAAATATGTTGAAACTGTAAAATGCAGTAGAAAACAAGCTTGCTGGAATGGTGGCGGCTTATCTCTGAGAAAAGATGTGACAGTTGCACTCATTTGAAAAAATATGATTACAATGAGGCTCTCAAGGCATTTTTACAATAAACAGGAGTTTCAAAAACCCTAAACATCCAAAAACCTAACCCTAGGAGATGAAGTGCCAAAAGTCATGTGGGCCCCGTTTGGGTAAGTCAGTACATCAACTTCCCGGGGTCGTAATTCTTTCATTCGATCTTCGTTTTCAGCGTATGATAGCCCATTGGAAATATCTATCCGAGAACTACAACAGTTGCAAAAAATTTCAAGATGAAATTTTGTGACCGCAACATACCCCAAAAAACATCGTTTAGGGCCTCAAAACGGCTCTGGAAGTTCAGGACCCGAAAACTGCTAAAAATAGTAAATTATCAAAATCACTAGAAAGTTGTTTTGAGCTAGCTGGAAAAGGTGGGTGGCTATCGATATCCACCTGGATCAAATACCCTGATCGCAAATCAATCTTTGAAAACACCATCGCACCCTTCATTTGATCGAAGAGATCATCAATCCTCGGCAACAAATATTGATTCCTGATCGTTTCCTTGTTCAATTGATGGTATTCAATGCAGAGTCTCCACAACCCATCCTTATTTCGTATGAAAATAACAGGCACACCCCACAATGACACACTTGGACGTATAAGTCCCAGGTCCAGCAACTCCTTCAGTTGTATTCTCAACTCCTGTAAATCCGGGGTTGACATACGATAAAGCTTTCTCATTATTAGTTCAGTCCCTGGTTTTAGGTATATGGTAAATTCCAATTCCCTCTCTGGTGGAATCCTAGGTAACTCCTCTAGGAAGACGTCTACAAACTCTCTCACCACAAGAAGGTGTTCTATACCTTCCGCTACTCTCTTCTCATTTAACGCAAGGATCGCATAAAGCTTACATCCCTTACACATAATTTTCCGTAACTGGACTGAAGAGATAAACCTTAGGGAAACTCCCCGGTTCTGTCCTACAATCACACATCTCTATCCCTCATCATCGACAAATCTCAAACATTTCATCTTATAGTTGAGTATCGCCTCATGCGATTCCAACCAGTCCATATTGATCACAACATCATAAGATCCTAAGATCGTGACGTATAGGTTGGACTTGGTGAAAATCTCTCCCAGGTTAAGGGTACAACCTGTATCATTCCCTCCAACCTTCTGTTTGGCTCCTGAATCCATCTCTACAAAGCTAAAATCATCTTGTTCGACTGCCTTTACCTTAATGCTTCTTAGCGCTGCACCAGAAATAAAACTCTCGACAACATCGAGATCTATCAAAATACTAAGGGTCTGGTCAGTGACAATACCTATGGCTGGTGCTCTGCCTAGCATTTATTCACCACTGCATGAATCCTATGGGCCTTGCCCAAATATTCCACGCTAGTGGGTCCAGCTAATCCAGATGCTCTAGTACTCCCCACAGGTTAGTCACACTGGTAATGTGGCTCTCCACATTCCAATACTCGAAGTAGAAGTTGAATCCTAACATTAAGGCCCAACACAAACTTGTTGACCTTAATTTCTTAGTAAATTGGTGTGGAGCATACCGAAACAACTCCAAAAATGGACCTTGTTCTCGAGCACCGTACAATTTCCATGTCACAAGGCATTGAACTCATTGAGTCGACGCTCAACGAATCCCTCTGAGAATCCACTCTCGAAAACGTTCCTTGAAAAGTTCCCATGACACGTCTTCGACGACCATGTTCAAATGTGGTAGGAGCATCTTCCACAATAGAAGGATGCTCCCCTTGTGTTGAAAGATCACCATGCAGACCTTCATGTTGGCGGTATAGTCGCAAAGTGATAAGAAGGTATCCATATTCTCCAACCATGTCTCGATGACTACATCGTCTGGGGCACTAAAGAACTCAGGAAATTTTACCTTCTCAAGTTCGTGGTGAATGTTACTAGTACCGACCAGAGTGTGCGGTGGAACCTCAGGGGGTGCCGATGCCCTGGCCTCATCTCTATCCAAACGGATGATCAGTATCTCAAAAATCTGCTAGAAGGATCTCATCAGCCCAACCACATCACCCACTACTATCTTCTCCTTCCCAAAAACTTGTTCGTCTCCCTGGGGGATATACTCCTCAGCCATGGATGATACTGGAGGCGTTGCACCTCTTCCCTTCGCATCCCATCATCTGCCTCCATGGCGTCCTCTAACCATGATTACCTACACGAATAAAAGTCAACTTAATTAGCAACATTACAATCAAAAGTCACATCAACGAATGCCATAGTGATCCCAAGTCGCGGGTTGAACCTTCTCTGATACCATATGTAACGACCCTAGCCGTTGCGACTGCATGCGAAGCATAATTTTTTTTTTTTTTTAGGCAGGAAGGAAGTGATGACCAACAGTTGAACCACATAACCTGACAATGAACACAAGCTCGCATATCAGGAAATAGACAACTACGACTCCATGCCCTAGCACAAAGAGAAACTGGGAGAAACATGTGTAAATCAAGAAGGATACAAACTACCTTCCCGACACACACAACATGGAAAATCCTACAATGGGAAGCACAGACTCCGACCAATTTATCATTCTCCTCGATCCAATATGGCACACCATGATCCCCATCAGGGATCATGCCATCCCCAAGCGATAGGCGTGACAATAACCATGGTGCAACCAAACCTATCTAGACCATGGAATCAAGAAAAATCCAATGTGCGAGGAGCTAAAGTAATGAACAAGAAGACTACACCAACACCCCAAGAAACAGGTCAACAAGATGCAAGATGACATCAATCAAGAAAATGTGCAAGTGTTGACGAGCAAAATTGACCGCTCGTCAACTGGAGGAGTGAATCTGGTCTGGGGTTGTCTAATTAACCCAAGCCGTTTGGATTAATCCACTCCGATGGGTTTAGCGGCTCCATTGGCCGATCTAAGTCCTAAAGAAAGTGAAAAAAAAAAAAAACTAAAGAAAATGGAATAACTTGGCGAAAAACAATCGTTGAAAAGTATATATAGATCTAATATATATTTACAGTTTTAACTGACTAATATTTATAAAATAAATCTACTTATTATATGTATAATATATACAACTGAT
>ML822388.1:27576-54246 GCA_009831015.1 Picea engelmannii
ATATATATATATATATATATATATATATATATATATATATATAATATGTACAAAATACGAATTTTAATCTAAATCCGCGAAAATCGATTATAAATTGATTTTTTTAACAACAGTAAAACTATTATTTAATCTATTTACATTCTAGAGATGGAATATCAAACTGTCTAATTGAAAACAGAAATAACAGATAGTAGAAGATGTTTTAACTGCAGGAAATTTATGTATTCATTAAACTAATAAAATCAAACTAACAAACTGACTTGTTGGTTGCGTATATGTCAAAATTGCAGACTGATGTTCCGGGTTAGTGATGGTGGAAGTTTCGGCCATGAAATTACCGAAAAAAGTATCCATCCCCTGTATTTCGAGCGAATCGACAGAAGGAGTGAATGGTTCTTTGGGATCATTTAAATCAGTCACCGTGAACTTCAGATAACGTTCACGATTTACCTTGATTCTGTTGGGCTTTCCATTCTCGGGCAGCCACAAGTGAGACCAATCCGTCGCAAAATAGTCGTGTAATTGTTCTGACCAGTCTCTACTAAAAAAAAACCATAAACTTATGGGATATCTACAACAATAATCACTTGATGAACTTTGGGATTAGACGATAATCTTATAAGCACATTTCTTAATTCACCTATTACTTTAACACTAGTTCGATCAAGCTGGATGGTTGAACTTCATCATTAATATTTTGACAAACTGACCCAGGCATTACGTTAGATGACGCACCTGAATCTACCATAAAGTTATGTATGTTCCTATTGAAAATTTCAAAAGTTAACAAAAATGGAGGGACATTTATGCGAGTATTAACAGTGGAAGCTTGTTGTTTTTTATTCGCAGCCTCTGAAACTAGTTTATCTACATGTGTTACATTATTTACAGGAAGGTCTCTTTTATCATGAGGCTCGGATCTAGTTTTGGTAGAGGACTTCTGAGGAATTTTGGGGTGGTTTTCAACACCTTTGTTACTGTTCCAACTGTTCTCTGCAATATTCTGCAACCTTTTTTGTAGAAGGAAAGGGAACTTTAATAATTCATAAATAGAAATGTTAGCCCTAATCTTCTTTAGATCTTCAACCAAATCATAATCTAAACTTGGGTTTACTAAATTCTATTTAGCCTCAATTAGTTTAGACTGTTTTGGAGGCAAAGTCGTAGTGATTTCGTAAGAAGGCTTATTTGTTGTCTTGCTCCTAGTATTGTAAGGGTGCACTGTTTCGAAATTAGCTTGAAAAATGCTATCCGAAAAATGTTTGAAAATATTCGGAGAGGATTCATCTTCTTCTACCGTTTCTTGTTTGGCTACTTCTTTAGAAACCTCGGGAGGAATCAAGTTATCGTGTGCTTCTAAGATCATTTGAATAACAAATTGTAGGCTTTCTAGATTTAGGCCTTCAGTATTTGAATTAGGTCGGTTGGTGGGAAAAGGCTTCCTAAAAGGGGGTTTGTAAGGCCCTTTGCTCGAAGAGGCTTCTTCAGCCGACCTTTTCAAATCTATAACTTGGTTGGACAATTTTTGAACAACTTTCTGTAAGTTTTCTAAATCTGAACTCTCAGGTTGAGCTTTGTTTTCAGAAGGTCTAGGGAGGATTTCGATTTTCTTTTTGGAAGATGAACTAGTCTCTGTCTCGTTGCTAGTAGTGTCTTTTAAACTGAGGATGTCCTTCTCGATCTGACTGAACTCTTCGAAGGCTTCTAACAACGTGGCTTTCTTGGATCTCTTTACCCAAATGGCTATCTTTTGATGTAATTCTTTCGTGTAGTATGCAATAATAAGATTCTCGGAAAGCATCGAATCTGTAGGGATCCAGTGTTTTAGTGTCAAGAACCTTTGATTAAAGTCTTTGATATTTTATTTGGGGTTCATTCTTAAACTAGAAAGCTCCATGAATATAACTTCAGGAGGCTTGTTGTCTCTGAACTTCTCAAGGAAACGGGATTCAAATTTCTCCCATGAAACGATGGTGTGGGGTTGTTGGGAAAAGTACCAAGTAGAGGCATTTCCTTCAAAGGTGTAGGGAAACAATCTATAGACTACGTCCTCATTCTCAACACTACAGATTCCAATGGCTAACATAAACTTTTTGATGTGATCTTCAGCGATCTGTTTGGAGTCCGGGTCAAATTTAGGGAGCTATTTCTCCGAGTGCTTACGTAAAGGATGTTGAGGCCCAGGTATGGCCACTGCATCTCGGTCGAGCCAGGGTATGGCGAGATTGTTCGGGTTGGCCATAGGTGTGGGTGGTGTCGAAGGCTGGGATGAGGAACTGCCTTCATCAATGGATTCTTCTCCAGAAGAAGAAAGAGATGAAGGAAGTGGTGATGGTGGTATACCAGATCCTCCTTCTACAGGAGTGAGGATTGGATCTATAGGGTTTAAGGTAAGGTCAATACCTCCAAGTTGTTCTCTAATCTCAGAGAAGTCTAATGGTTGATTCAAAGGTCGGTTTGGTTGTCTTATACAGGCTAAGGCACTGTGCGTTCTTATGAGAGATTGCCGAACAATCTCTTGTATGTCACCACCCGTAGGATTTGGAGTTACTGGTTCAACTGTCATCCATAGATCGTCGTTTGATGTGGTTGCTACTTGATCGACAATGTTGTCATCTAAATGACTTATGGTTACTATAGGTGAGCGGGTAGGTGGTGGATGAGTCTTACGACCTCCTCATGCCATTAATAGTTTTCAGGCCCTCCTTCTAGCGCCATTTGTTGATGGGAGAAATTGACTGCTCGTCAACTGGAGGAGTGAATCTGGTCCGGGGTTGTCTAATTAACCCAAGCCGTTTGGATTAATCCACTCCGACGGGTTTAGAGGCTCTGTTGGCCGATGTAAGTCCTAAATAAAGTGAAAAAAAAAACTAAAGAAAATGTAATAACTTGGTGAAAAACAATCGTTGAAAAGTATATATAGATCTAATATATATTTACAGTTTTAACTGACTAATATTTATAAAATAACTCTACTTATTATATGTATAATATATACAACTGATTCTATTTCTAATATATATATAAAATATGTACAGAATACGAATTTTAATCTTAATCCGCGAAAATCGATTATAAATTGATTTTTTAAACAACAGTAAAACTATTATTTAATCTGTTTACATTCTAGAGATGGAATATCAAACTGTCTAATTGAAAACATAAATAAAAGATAGTAGAAGATGTTTTAACTGGAGGAAATTTCTGTATTCATTAAACTAATAAAATCAAACTAATAAACTAACATGTTACTGCATCTGATATTTGTTCAGTGTGTAACAATTCAATCTTCCTGTCTGATGAGGTAAACCCGCAACAGATCCTACAATTGCTTCTCATAAATGTGAAGCAGTAATTATGGAATTTGAATGATAGAACATATAAGAGATACAATCACATCAATCTCATAATTTCACAAGCAACCACATTAAGAGAAATCTTGTTGTGAGAACTTGTGTATAAATGTTCAATAAAAGGTAAAGATAAATCTCTTAATTCAAGTTTGAACAAAATGATTGTTGTGTGTTAAATATGGAACATAAAACATGGATAATATATAAATTTTATCATACCAATTTGTAGTAAACCACGACAGCGAAAGCAATCATAATCTAATTACAAATCGAAATAATCATGACTTGAATAAAACCACAATACCGAAAAGCTAAAGTTGTGACTAGTATTATATTTCATTCAAGTCTGCAAATGAAAAACCCATAGTCTTGCCCCAAGTAGAGATGATCTCATGTTTACAAAATAGCATGCTTATATAGGTTCCAGGAACACAACGTTTCATGTTGATAATATCAAATCTGTTCCAAAAATATGGGGGATGCAACCTCCCTAATTTTACTTGATATCAAAATACAAACAGCCTAATCTATTTACTAAAAACACAAAGTCCATATGGCTGGAAGATCTCAACAGTGCTTCATATCTCTTTGAAAATCATGGGTTCCTGAAAACAAATAAAAATGGGAAGATTTTAGATACGTTTTCAATTGTAAAATCAAGCAATTCAAATTTTTCTAACTGGCTACAGAATCTTACGATTTTGTAGCTTGTTATAATTATAACTACAATCATATTTTATTCAACAAACAAAACAAACTAAAAAGTAATCTATTCAAACAAATCGTGTATCCTAAATTGAGAGAGACAAAATCGTGCTAAACTTTGAAAAAGATCATACCTCAAATCATGGGATTAAAACATATCAAGCAATCTTGGAGTTTACTATTGTTGTCGCTGCCTCTACATTCTTAAAAATGACAGATCCTATAGTTTTTAGGTGTTTGTCTTTTTCCTGAGCTATGGATTGGAGTCTACTATTCTCGTTTATCAACGAATCCACTTGGTCTTTCAAATATTTAAGCCTGGACTGTAGCAAAGGCACATCCGTATAATACCTATCAATCCAGGATCGACACTCATTACACTGTGGTTGTAGGGATTGTGCATTAGCACTGATAGCATTAAGGGTTGGAGAATATTCCATGCAACATCTAGGTTTACCACAAAATCGAATGCCAGGAAATTCGGGATTATCCTTTAGACATGGAGGCAGGTTGCTAACATAATCGTAGGGTCTGTCAGGGCAAAGTCCATATGACATTGGATCTTCTTTAGCTAAGAACCTTTCAGTTTCTGAATCTGAGTCTTCACTTACCTCAATTGTGTTTTTTGTGTCTACATGGGGTTTGGATTTGTTTCGAGCACATCGTGAAATCAAACAACCGACCCTTTTATTCTTATAATTAACATCGACACTGCCCTTTAGTTTCTTCCCTGTGGGTTTTTTAACAATTTTAGTGCAACTCTTTGGGTGTGAATCCGGTTGAGTGTCCGGTTGAGTAGCATCAGGGTAGTTCAAGGGTTCAATATTAGGGGCAGGATCACAGGGCAGGAGTGGTGGAGAAGAGGCTATAGTGTTCACGAGGGTTTCAATAATAATTGGTTTATCAACCTATCCCAACTCACTATTGCCAAAGCCATTTCATAAAACAAAAGCACCCCAACAATCGTTGTGTAATTGCAACTGTTGCACAAGGATAATCTTAATTAAACCATGATGGAATAAACTAGAATCAGACTTCTGCCTCCTAAACTGCTTTCCCATATTGTAACGACTTCTAAGAAGGAAGTAGGGCATTTTCAATGGGAAGTCAATGAAACTCATAAGCAATCGCAGGTGATACAGGAAAACTAACCCAAATCTTCCTTCACACATAATGAACTGTTTCACAATAGCAAGAAGATCAATGCACCTAGGTTTTAAAGATGAGACAGGCATACCTTGGTCACAACCAGTAATTTTCCATTAGGTGAACAACAAAGTCTAGGGGACCTCTTCAACTTTTGCATTCTTGAACCATTTTTGCCCGACAGCTGGTAAACCCGTAGCCTGGCTTAAAAATTCTTCATTCAGCTCTAGCTGCACATCACCTATCTTTGCTCTGCAACCATCGAAGGTCAATGTGAACTCTTGGTCCACTCTCATATTGAAACCCTTAAATTTTTCAATGAATACACGCCAACCGTTCCTTTCTAAATCGTCCCTGGCATTATCATATGATAACAAGGTTTGGATGCCATTGGGCTCAATCCTTACCACTGGAGCCATGGCGAACAGAAGGGAATTAACATAGAACTTGGAGGTAGGGTTTGATAAAAATCCACAGATCCATAGCCCCGAACAAAACAATGCTATGACAGTTTAAAACAGTAGGCAGAGGCGTTAATCACCATGCGTGGGAATGAAATCATGAAGCCCGAGGCCATACAGAGCAGTAATATCACGTTGTACTTCATATGACACCTTGGCATATGGGTACATATAAGGATCATAACACTTGAAAACCATAGTACGCACATCCATAGCTTGATTACAAAGGTAAGTGTATCAAATGAAAATTGAATAATGAAAAGTTTTATGAATCAAAACTCCATTAATATCAATCGAAAATTAATGCATGGAGGCCTTTCACTTATGTAACCAAGGCACGTTTAGAACCAAGGAGTTATAAAAAAAGTATAACAATCATGTTCATAGAAAAAATATGACAAGACCATATGAACAGTTTTCCTTTAATCAAAAAATGAAACAAGGTGTTAATTCCAGTTGCGATTTTTCATGCTTACAGTCATGAAAACAAAAATCGAAAGGAAGATATGTAAAAAGTGACAAGTGACAAGTGTTGTTTAGTGAGAATGCTCATGACGAGTAATGAAAATTTAGAGACCCTGTGTAGGCAGCTTATAAAAATAGAAATTATATTATTGCTGCCAACAATGGAAACACGCTGGGAGAAGAAGTTATGTCTTCCGATTGAATGAGTTCAGATTAGGATAATCAGAAAAAACTTCAAATCAAAAAAAAAACAAAAAGATGTATGAACATCGTAAATAATTATTACGCATTCCAGTTTCAGATTACTGTTATTTTAAAGAAATGAAAACTAATGACAATCTTAACAAAATAGAGTCACGATATTAAAGTTAAAATCTTCAATATTGTTGACAGGGCGCCTACTGCCAACAGGCGTCCATATCCTTGAGAGGGATGTCAATTAACCCACTTCAATATATGTATCCTGCCAAGAAGCTCTAGATTAGAACGAATGACATTTAAGGTAAAAAAGAATCCATATATAAGAATTTTCATATACGTGACATTGCTTCGCTGCCAGCGGGCCTGTTCAGTACCCCGACAAAGTTATCTTGGTGTCATGCATGCATTTACCCTCTTCCAGCAGACCTGTTTAGTATTCTGGCAGGTTTAAAAGCACTCCCCACAGCTCTCTGAAAGTTTATTTAGTTTTAAAGATGTTTAATAGAGCGGGGTGACGCTGAAAATCCTGCTTTTTGGACACATCTTAGTAAATCACAGAGCTTGAGGAAATTTCCAAGATGTCCTTCATTAAGATCTAGAAATAGTTTGTTAATAAAACCGACTTTCAAGAGCAGGGAGACATCTCTGAGTTGTTCTCTTGAGGAACAGGGACAGTGTAAAAAGAATTTTTATGGATGATCATGAATACCTTCAGTTGTAGATTGAAATCAAGAGACTCTTTTCAAACAACAAGTTATCTTTAACATGGCTGCAAACTCAGAAAAATATTACAATTGATGTTTAAACAACTTTCAACAGTCATTTTAGAGGGGAAATTTTTATGTTCTCTTCATCTAAGCTAGCCCATGATGCAGGCATGTGTTTCAAAAAGAAAAACTGAAAAGGAAAAATCAAAACAAACCAGTAAAGAAAAACAAATAGCAAACAAAACAAAAATATTTACACAGTGTACATGGGAGTGTCATCAGGCAAAGTACCTTTTTAGAGCTTGGCCATTCACCAGAAAGGTGTCTGGTTGTCCCTCTAAATTCTGTAATCGGAAGGAACTGGGACCCAATTTCTCAGCAATTAAAAATGGTCCCAACCACAAGTTTTGAAACTTTGTATGCTCTCCTTTTCCCTCATGAGGTTTGTCCCATTTTAGGACAAGGTCACCTACCTCAAAATTTCTGTCAAAGGCAGAATTGGATTCAAACCAGTTGTTAACAGTGAGTTAATGTTGATCCAATTTACGTTTTTCTTGAGCCCTCACTTCTTCTAATTTTAACAAAGCATTAATTCGACTCTCCAAAGGGGGACAACTCTCTTCCTGTACTTTCTGCGATAACTGCAGAGATGGAAGAAGGACATGTGGTGGAAGAATTGCCTCCCTGTCGTAAATGAGAAAGAAAGGTGAGTTACCCACAATAGTTTTAGGAGTTACTCTATCAACCCAGATTGCATTTAACAATGCATTATGCCAATTTTTATGGTTTTGGTAGACCGTTCTCTTGATAATTTTGATCATTTTTTTATTAGTCGATTCTGCCAAACCATTGCCTTGGGGGTAATAGATGGCAGAGTACTTTAATTTAATTCCTTTTTCTAGAGCGAAATCACTCATTTCAAGAGACAAAAAATAAGAAGCATTATAAAATACCAGGCATTCATGGATACCGAAACGAGTAATAATATTTGAATTCAAGAAGGATATTACCTGGATGGTATTTACATATTTTAATGGGGCAGCCTCGGACCACCTGCTGAAGTAATCTATGGTTGTTATGATATATGTATGCTACTGCGAGTATGGCAGATTGATTGTGCCTATAATATCTAGACCCCACTACTGAAAAGGGGAGTCTACCATAACTGGTTGCAAAGGGAAAGTTGGTTTCTGTATCTGTCCGGATGTTTTTTGACAAATTACACACTTGCGACATAAAGCATGAGCGTCTTTAAAAAGGGTAGGCTAGTAATAACATGCTCTTAATACTTTATGGGCAGTGGTGTCTCCACCAAAATGCCCACCAACCTCTCCTGCATGCAATTCCAATAAGACTTTTTCTGCTTCATCTTTCTCAAGACAACGCATTAGTACTCCATCAAAATTTTGACGAAATAGAATACCATTAATTAGCTGAAAAGAAGCAAAATTTAATATTAGTGCTCTCATTTTTGTGGGATCAAGGTGACGGGGAGTTGATCCGTGTATAAGAAAAAAAATTATGTCATCGTACCAGGGACTAACAGGGTTTTGTGCACAACAGATTTGATTTTGATAGTGTTGTCCTGGATTTAACATATAATTTTCCTCTTGTTGTCCTATAGCCGAATCAGTGACCAATTTTCATAACCCTTGGCCTCTTATAATTTGTGCTGGGTGATTTCTATGTCATACTCTTGCAAGGATGTGACCCAGTTTGCCCTTTTTTCGCCTAGTTCTTTCTGTACTAACAGATTTCTGACAGTTGGGTAAGGGACAATGATTTTCATCCTGGATTTCAACAGATAATATTGGAAGGGCTTTACTTCTTTGAAAACAACATAGGCTTGTTGATCTACTGCTAGGTAATTAAGTTCTTCCCTCTTGAAGGCTAAGCTCATAAAGGCGATTGGGACTTCGTTGTTTTTAGCGTTCTTTTGAGTTAGGACGGCAGTGTATGAACGGTCAGAGGCAAACGTGTAGAGGGTGAAGTCTTGCGAAAATTTGGGGCTCATTAGAGAAGGAGCGTCTATTATGGCCTTTTTTATTGAATCAAAATCCTGGCTTTCTAAAGGTCCCCAATGGTACTATATGTCCTTTTTTATTAGGTTTTTTAATGGTCTCACCATTTCTAAAAAGTTGGGGACGAATCTCCTAACAAAGTTTATCTGACCTAAGAAAGATTGCATGGACTTTTTTGATGAGGGAGGGGGCAGTTTTGAAATGACTTGAGTTCTTTCAGGGTCTATAATCATCCCTTCACTCGATACAATGAATCTGAGGAGTTTACCTTGTTCTACTATGAAGATAGATTTTTTAGGATTCAAAGAAATGGCATACTTACGACATCACTGTAGAACTGATCTTAAATGAGCTAGATGATCTTCTTTATTTTTCGAGAAGACAATGACATCATCCAGGTAAACTACGACAAATTGATTGATTAAGCCTCAGAAAGTGATGTCCATCACTCTCTGGAAAGTGGCACTGGCATTTATGAGTCCAAAAGGCATCTTTCTATAAGCGTAGGTTCCCCATGGAGTGCGGAAGGTGGTTTTGAGTTGGTCTAGAGGGGACATCAGGACTTGGTTATACCCTGAAAAACCATCCAACAAGGATAAAATTTTAGAACTAGATACCTATTGAAGGATATGTTCCATGGGAGGGACAGGGTAGTTGTCTTTATCAGATGCTCAGTTAAGATTTCAGAAATCGACACATAGTCGGATTTCACCACTCTTCTTTTGGACAAGGAAAAGATTAGAGACCCATTGTGTGTGCCTAACTGGGAAAATTATCTTAGTGTTCAGGATTTTTTTAATTCCTTCTTGACCATTTCTTGGAGTTTTGGGTGCATTTTCCTTAAATTTTGTTGAAAAGGTTGGGTTTGGGGTTTCATAGGAATAACATGTTGTATGATGTTAGGATCAAAGGTTTTCAGGTCATCATACGTCCATGAAAAAACATCTTTGAATTCCTTAAACAACTTAATAAACGCTACTTTTTCTTGCTCAGAACACCCCACCCCTAAATTAATGCACTATGGGTTGTCTTTAGTTCCCAAATTAACTTTTTTCATGCGTCAAAGAGGAACTATTTGTTTTATAGTTCACTGATTTTCTGAACTTGTTGTGAAGATCATAAAATTTTTCTAATCTAACTATAGATTTTGGGATAGAGTTTACCATGTATGATGAAGATTATGGAGATCTCGGATCTAGTATTATCGTAAAGTCACAAAGATTTTTGTCATGGGTACCTTCATCAATCACCGTGCCCTGGAAATTTTCTTCCATATGCAGAAAAATTATAATCTATTGATCATCATCGAAGACTCTCCAATTCGTGATGTTGTCTGGGACGGATGGTTTGAACAACAGTTCGACGGAGAATGCATTCGGAGATAATCCTTCTACAGGAAAAAGTTTTGAAGTGATGTTAGCTAACGAATCAGCTTCTGAATTATTCAATCTAGGAATAGAATTTATGTTAAATGTGGAAAACTTGTTCATCAAATTCCATACCTCAATTTGATAGCTTTTAAGGTGCAGAGATAAACAGTGGATAAATTTTTTTACCTGTCTAACCATGATTTCTGAATCACCAAAGACAGTCAAATTTTGAATGTTCATATCTAATGTTTTTATGAGGCCTTGCAGGAGTGCCTCATATTCAGTTGTGTTGTTTGTACATTCAAATTCTAGCCCGCAAGCAATCAGAGTCTTGTTACCTGCTGGATTGATGAGAACGCAACCTGCACTAGCTCCTTCCTTGGATTTTGACCCATCAAAGTATAGAGACCATATTTGATTTTCGTCGGTTGCATGTGTCCACTGAGAAGAAGTTGTTGGCTGCGTATATGTCAAAATTTCAGACTGTTGTTCCGGGTTAGTGATGGTGAAAGTTTCGGCCATGAAATTACCAAAAAAATTATCCATCCCCTATATTTCGGGCGAATCAGCAGAAGGAGTGAATGGTTCATTGGAATCATTTAAATCAGTCACCGTGAACTTCAGATAACATTCACGATTTACCTTGATTATGTTGGGCTTTCTATTCTCGGGAAGAAACAAGTGAGACCAATCCATCGCAAAATAGTCGTGTAATTGTTCTGACCAATCTCTACTCAAAAACAAACCATAAACTTTTGGGATATCTACAACAATAATATCAATCACTTGATGAACTTTGGGATTAGACGATAATCTTATAAGCACATTTCTTAATTCGCCTATTACTTTAACACTAGTTTGATCAAGCTGGATAATTTTCAAGATGGATGGTTGAACTTATGCATTAATCTTTTAACAAACTGACCAAGGTATTACGTTAGATGACGCACCTAAATCTACCATACAGTTATGTACATTCCTATTCAAAATTTCAAAAGTTAACAAAAATGGAGGGACATTTTTGCGAGTATTAATAGTCGAAGCTTGTTGCTTTTTATTCGCAACCTCTGAAACTAGTTTATCTACATTTGTTACATTATTTATAGGAAGGTCTCTTTTATCGTGAGGCTCGGATGTAGTTTTGGCGGAGGCCTTCTGAGAAATTTTGGGGTGGTTTTGAACACCTTTGTTACTGTTCGGATTGTTCTCTGCAATATTCTACAACATTTTTTGTAGAAAGAAAGGGAATTTTAATAATTCATAAACAGAAATGTTAGCCCTAATCTTCTTTAGATATTCAACCAAATAATAATCTAAACTTGGGTTTACTAAATTTTGTTTAGTATCAATTGGTTTAGATTGTTTTGGAGGCAAATTTGTAGTGATTTCGGAAGAAGGCTTATTTGTGGTCTTGCTCCTAGTATTGTAAGGGTGCATTGTTTCGAAATTAGCTTGAAAAATGCTATCCGAAAAATGTCTGAAAATATTTAGAGAGGATTCATCTTCTTCTGCAGTTTCTTGTTCAGCTACTTCTTTAGGAACCTCGGGAGGAATCAAGTTATCATGTGCTTCTAGGATTGTTTGAATAGCAAATTGCGGGCTTTCTATATTTAGGCCTTCAGTATTTGAATTAGGTCGGTTGGTGGGAAAAGGCTTCCTAAAAGGGGGTTTGTAAGGCCCTTTTCTCGAAGAGGCTTCTTCAGTCGACCTTTTTAAATCTATAACTTGGTTGGACAATTTTTGAATGACTTTTTGTAAGTTTTCTAAATCCGAACTCTCAGGTTGAGCTTTGTTTTGGGAAGGTCTAGGGAGGATTTCGATTTTCTTTTTAGAAGATGAACTAGTCTCTGTCTCGTTGCTAGTAGTGTTTTTTAAATTGAGGATGTCTTTCTCGATCTGACTGGCCTCTTTGAAGGCTTCTAACAACGTGGCTTCTTGGATATCTTTACCCAAATGGCTATATTTTGATGTAATTCTTTCGTGTAGTATGCGATAATAAGATTCTCGGCAGGCATCGAATCCGTAGGGATCCGGTTCTTTAGTGTCCAGAACCTTTGATTAAAGTCTTTGATATTTTCTTTGGGGTTCATTCTTAAACTAGAAAGCTCAATGACTAGAACTTTAGGAGACTTGTCATCTCCGAACTTCTCAAGGAAACAGGATTCAAATTTCTCCCATGACACGATGGTGTGGGGTTGTTGGGCAAAGTACTAGGTAGAGGCATTGCCTTCAAAGGTGTAGGGAAATAATCTATAGACTATGTCTTTGTGCTCAACACTACGGAGTCTAATGGCTAACATAAACTTTTTGATGTGATCTTCAGCGATCTGTTTGGAGTCCGGGTCAAATTTAGGGAGCCATTTCTCCGGGTGCTTGGGTAAAGGATGTTGAGGCCCAGGTATGGCCACTGCATCTTGGTCGAGCCAGGGTCTGGCAGTACTGTTCGGGTTGGCCATAGGTTTGGGTGGTGTCGAAGGCTGGGATGAGGAACTACCTTCGTCAGAGGATTCTTCTCCAGAAGAAGAAGGAGATGAAGGAAGTGGTGATGGTGGTATACCAGATCCTCCTACTGCAAGAGTGAGGATTGGATCTATAGGGTTTAAGGTAAGGTCAGTACCTCCAAGTTTTTCTCTGATATTAGAGAATTCTAATGGTTGATTCAAAGGTCGTTTTGGTTGTCTTATACGGGTTAAGGCATTGTGCGTTCTTATGAGAGATTGTCGAACAATCTCTTGTATGTCACCACCCATAGGATTTGGAGTTACTAGTTCAACTGTGATCTGTAGATCGTCGTTTGATGTGGTTGCTACTTGTGTATAAACGTTCAATAAAAGGTAAAGATAAATCTCTTAATTCAAGTTTGAAAAAAATGATTGTTGTGTGTTAAATCTGGAACATAAAACATGGATAATATATAAATTTTATCATACCAATTTGTAGTAAACCACGACAGCGAAAGAAATCATAATCTAATTACAAATCGAAATAATCATGACTTGAATAAAACCACAATACCAAAAATCTAAAGTTGTGACTAGTATTATATTTCATTCAAGTCTGCAAATGAAAAATCCATAGTCTTTCCCCAGGCAGAGATGATCTCATGTTTACAAAATAACATGCTTATATAGGTTCCAGAAACACAATGTTTCTTGTTGATAATATCAAATATGTTCCAAAAATATGGGGGATGCAACCTCCCTGATTTTACTTGATATCAAAATACAAACAACCTAATCTATTTACTAAAAACACAAAGTCCATATGGCTGGAAGATCTCAATAGTGCTTCATATCTCTTTGAAAATCATGGGTTCCTAAAAACAAATAAAAATGGGAATATTTTAGATACGTTTTCAATTGTAAAATCAAGCAATTCAATTTTTTCTAACTAGCTACAAAATCTTACGATTATGTAGCTTGTTATAATTATAACTATAATCATATTTTATTCAACAAACAAAACAAACTAAAAAGTAATCTATTCAAACAAATCATGTATCCTAAATTGAGAGAGAAAAAATCATGCTAAACTTTGAAAAAGATCATACCTCAAATCATGGGATTAAAACATATCAAGCAATCTTGGAGTTTACTATTGTTGTCGTTGCCTCTACATTCTTAAAAATGACAGATCCTGTAGTTTTTAGGCGTTTGTATTTTGATTAAGCTATGGATTGAGTCTACTGTTCTCGTTTGTCAACGAATCGACTTGGTCTTTCAAATATTTAAGCCTGGACTGTAGCAAAGGCACATCCGTATAATACCTGTCGATCCAAGATCGACACTCATTACACTGTGGTTGTAGGGACTGTGCATTGGCACTGATAGCATTAATGGTTGGAGAATCGTCCACGCGACATGTAGCTTTACCACAGAGTTGAATGCCAGGAAATTTGGGATTATCCTTTAGACATGGAGGCAGGTTTCTAACATAATCGTAGGGTCTGTCAGGGAAAAGTCCATATGACATTGGATCTTCTTCAGCCAAGAACCTTTCAATTTCTGAATCCGAGTCTTCACTTACCTCAATTGTGGTTTTTTTGTCTGCACAGGGTTTGGATTTGTTTTGATCACATCGTGAAATCAAATGACCACCCGTTTTATTCTTATAATTAACATCGACACTACCCTTTAGTTTCTTCCCTGTGGGTTTTTTAACAATTTTAGTGCAACTCTTTGGGTGCGAATCTGGTTGAGTGTCTGGTTGAGTAGCATCAGGGTAGGTCAAGGGTTCAATATTAGGGGAAGGATAACAGGGAAGGAGTGGTGGAGAAGAGGTTGTAGTGTTCACGAGGGTTTCAATAATAACCGGTTTATCAACCTATCCCAACTCACTATTGCCAAAGCGATTTCGTAAAACAAAAGCACCCCAACAATCCTTGTGTAATTGCAACTGATGCACAAGGATAATCTTAATTAAACCATGATGGAATAAACTAGAATTAGACTTCTACCCCCTAAACCTCTTTCCCATCTTGTACAGACTTCTAAGGAGGAAGTAGGGCATGTTCAACAGGAATTCAATGAAACTCATAAGCAATCACAGGTGATACACGAAAACTAACCCAAATCTTCCTTCACACGTAATGAACTATTTCACAATAGTAAGAAGATCATGCCACCTAGGTTTAAAATTTGAGACATGCATACCTTGGTCGCAACTAGTAATTTTCCATGAGGTGAACAACAAAGTCCAGGGGACCTCTTCAACTGTTGTGTTCTTGAACCATTTTTCCCCGACAACTGGTAAACCCATAGCCTGGCTTAAAAATTCTTCAGTCACCTCTAGCTGCACGTCACCTATCTTTGCTCTGCAACCATCGAAGGTCAATGCGAACTCTTGGGCCACTCTCATATTGAAACCCTTAAATTTTTCAATGAATACACGTCAATCGTTCCTTTCTAAATCGTCCCTGACGTTATCATATGATAACAAGGTTTGGATGCCATTGGGCTCAATCCATACCACTAGAGCCATGGTGAACAGAAGGTAATTAACACAGAACTCGGAGGTAGTGTTTGATAAAAAACCACAGAGCCATAGCCCCGATAAAAACAATGCCATGAAAGTTCAAAACAGTAGGCATAGGCATTAATCACCATGCATGGGAATGAAATCGTGAAGCTTGAGGCCATACAGAGAAGTAATATCATGTTGTACTTCATATGAAACCTTGGTATATGGGTACATATAAGGATCATAACAATTGAAAACCATAGTACGCACATCCATAGCTTGATTACAAAGGTAAGTGTATCAAATGAAAATTGAATAATGAAATTTTTTATGAATCAAAACTCCATTAATATCAATCAAAAATTAATGCATGGAGGCCTTTTACTTATGTAACCAAGGCACATTTAGAACCAAGGAGTTATAAACAAGTATAACAATCATGTTCATAGAAAAAATATGACAAGACCATATGGACAGTTTTCCTTTAATCAAAAAATGAAACAAAGTGTCAATTCCAGTTGCGAGTTTTCATGCTTACAGTCATGAAAACAAAAATCGAAAGGAATATATGTAAAAAGAAACAAGCAAAAAGTGTCATTTAGTGAGAATGCTCATGACGAGTAATGAAAATTTAGAGACCCTGTGTAGGCAGCTTATAAAAATAGAAATTATATTATTGTTGCCAATAGCAAGCTAGTACACGACTCCGCCAACAACCCAACCATTTAAGAAAGAGGTCTAATTGCGAAGGAGTGAGATGTTACCAAGATAATAAGGTCATATAAGTTATCACAAGGTGACCTAAGTTAGGCACTGAACAACATCAAGAAATGTTGATTAACAACACCCACTGTCCATCAATTTAGGTGACATATTGAATCATGTTGCTTATATAATAATCGGTTTGTTGTCTAAATTAACAAGTCTAAATTTATCAATAAATAGAAATCTAACTTAACGATTTAACAATATATAACAATAATAACAATATCAATATATAACACTGTTAACAATATTAGTAAATAACGCTTTTAACAACATTAATACAAAACACTATAATTATAACACTATCGACAATGTTAATTTACCACACGTTGTCTAACAATACTAACAATATTAATGTATAACCCACTGTCTATAAAATTCCATTCAGATGTCGTTCCTTATTCCATTAGATAACAGACTATCCTTTAGTTGTATTTTAAATTGGCAGTATGTATCTTGGTGTAATCAATTCTCTACAAGCATGTTGGGTAAGACATTCAATATTAATTTCTAAAAAGTTGTTTAGTCTATACTATAATGTTGTTGACTATTATTAAACATAACGAATATAAAAGGTTTTCACTTAATTATGGTTACTGTCAATGCTGACATACCATCAAAATTACTACCATTATTTACTGTCGGTATATTAATTAAGGGTTGTCAAGAATCAAGGTAGTACTGTTACATCCAGCCATGTGCAAATCTAAATCGCTGACATAAGGGAATATAAATAGTTGTTATAAGGAAAAAGAAAAATTTCTTTTGCACAAAATCCTGAGGATCGTTGTCACGATAGAAAAATTAAAATCGTAATACTAAATCCCAGTCACACAATTTGCTTCCATAGATAACACAATTAAAATTGCATTACTATATCACAGTCACGTAATTCGCTGCAAAAAAAAAATAAAGAAACGGTTGGCATTTGGGATTCATCAAAAAAAACAAAGGTAGATCATGAGTGAGCAAGGAGCTAGGTGAATGGGTGAGTAAGGAGTTGTGGCTATCAACATTAATAAAAATGCAGGAATAAAATGCTCACAGCCAAATCACTACCCCCCAAATGCAGGAAAAACAAACGCTATCTCTATCAGGTTATAAATGAATCACTGTGAAAAGGTATGATTTTTCTGTCTCAATAGAGATGAAATCACTGTGAAAAGGGATGAATTTGTTGTCTCAATGGAGATGAAATCATTGTGAAAAGGGATGATTTTTCTATGCAAAGGATCAGATATAAATTCATTGGTAAGATTCTACTAAATGTTGCACTCAGACCGCGTTTTTGTTGGCGCAAAATAAGTACAAAAAGATGGAGAAAAGCCATCAACCCATCACCAGGGCATCCAAGGCAGTGAACACGAATTGTAGCATAAGGACACACCACCATTCACACAGAAGAATGATACCCTTTACACAGTAATTTCTCCCCCACACACATAGTAGAAACGCACCAATGGCACACCTAAAATGCTACCTTACACACAAATTCCATGCCACCATTTTCACAGTGAAATCAACTTCAAAACTCTATCAATCAATTAAGTTTCTACCTACGAATAATTAGACTGTATCTAAATGAAATTTAATGCCAAGTGATCTGGGTATCCAAGTATATAGTATGCAAACGGTTAATCTGTGTAAAACACAGAGTAATAAAAGAAATAAAATGCAGTCCATGGTGGCCAAGGGTAGAGTAAAATTCATCATCAAATATAATAAATTGCAGGGTTGATTGGCAGACCAGATGTATAAAAACAAAAAACACAATAAAATCTCCTAGAAATGTATCAAACGCGGACCTAAATTGCCAGGAAATGTAATAAAAACACAGAGTTACTTTTCCAGGAAATCCATTAAAAACACAAACTTAAAATGCCTGGAAAGGTAATAAAAAAACAGAGTTACTTTGCCAAGAAATGCATTAAAAACACATAATTAAAATGTTAGGAAAGGTAATAAAAACATAGAGTTACTTTTCTAGGAAAATAATCAAATGCAGAGGTCAAATGCAGAGGATCGTAAGTGATTCACTGAGGGAAAGGATAAAAAATCGCAGAGGTAATCAATCGCAACAAGGTGCAATACCATCACTCAACTAGGATCAATCAACAGGGGTATACCTCTGGTCAAAACTATCCTTCGCTCATCATCCACGCACAAAAAAACAAGGCATTAGAATCTATAGGTTGCTATGCACTAAAGTGACGACCATCAATTAAGCTCTTGGCCAACTGCTCAGGCGTGGATTGATGAGCTAGGGATGAGGACAAAGGATAAGGAACAATCTCTTCAAATAATCAATAAAACAAACAGAACAATCATAGCACTCAAGGTTCAGTGGCCAAGGAGATAAAATCGATGCGGCAAGTGTAAATCTATGATGACTTAAGTTATCGATTAAAAATGCTAAGTATAACACCTTTCTTTACACAATAAAAATTATAGAAATGAAAGCGCAAGATCAAAATTAATCTACCATGCAAAATAAAAGCATGCATACCATAGCCCAAGGTGACAACCAAGGTGACATCTCTGAGTCGTTGTCCCACGTGCCCCATGCCACTCCCACTTAACGACTGATGTGACTTCACCGATACCTCCCAGCCAATGCTAGGGTTACTCTTCTTCCCCCTTAGCCCCCGAGCCACAAAGGCGCCACACACTCTAACCCAAAGAACAACTAGCAACCAGCTCACCTCGAAAGGTCAAGTTACCACTCGTACCCGAGCTCGGTATCCCAACTCCCACAATATAAGTTAGTAAAGTCAAAAATTATGCAGCGTAACGTTATGCATGAAGGAAGAGATCCATAGTCCTCCTTCTCCCTCCTTTATATAGAGTTTCTAAGTGATTTATTTCCCAAATTCCCATTTAATCTATTTTTCAATAATTTAATTCAGAAATAACCTCCCGTGTACACATGTCACCCATCCCCTTAGTTGCACCAAAAATTAATTTCATTAATTAATTAATTACTCATATTTCCCTCACCCACCTAAAATCATTCCTAGATTCGCTCCTAGGTGTCCCCATATTCCCTTACACATTTTAATGACTTACGCCCTTAGTAAATTTCTAGTTGAGTTCAATTTAGAAAGTTCTTAAAGGCAAGATTCCTTACTAAGTTGGTCATTCTTCTTTTTCCTTATGTTTCCCTTTTTCTTTATGTTTCCCTCTTTTTCCCTTAGTTTCCTAATTCCTTTAAATTTCTGTCTTTTCCCTTTTTATCTAAAACTCAAATTAGCAAGTGTAGAGAATTACTTTTTCCCCTTTTTCTTTTTAATTAATAAATTTTAATTAGCAAAACTAACAAATAATCAAATCCCCCTTTATAAGAATTTAATCCCCCAAAGTAATTTGATTTTAATAAATTAATTGAATTTCTTACCCCCTTCTCGTCCCATGTTTGAATATGAATAAATATTTTTTTTACCACAAGTATCAATTTGACCTAGATTTTAATTTCCTAGGTTGGGCGACATTTTTATTAGGAAAAATGTTTTAAAAAATTTCTTATCGCATCATTCGTTCTAAGGCCATCTATGTTTATTCACTTATTAGTTAACAATGTGACGTTCCCTTCAGGACACACTAGGTGCTCCAAGGGTGCTACTTGCCTAAATCCATTCCCTTGCGTGACGTGTCCTTCAGGATGCACTACATGCTCTAAGGGTGCCACTCCCCTCTTTCTATTTTTCTTGCGTGATGTGCCCTTCAGGATGCACTACGTGCTCCAAGGGTGTCACTCACCTCTTGACCGACTTGGTAGACATCAAAAACCCCTGGAGTCAATACTCCGCCAGGTGATATTGTGGGAGACTAAGGGTCTCTAAGGAATAAGGCCCCTGCCTTATTGTGCACCCCTTAAAATCATCGTGAGCGACTGTCACAGTCTGCCCTCACGATATCGTGGGTCTTCTCGAACTAGGTAATTGTTAACCTATAGTTTGAGCCACAACGGAAGTGCTAGTAGGTTGTGGTAGGGTTGTTTTCCACACCTATCTCTCAACGTCTCTAGTTGTCGTGTGTGACCCCTCTACTCCACATGTGAGTCTGGTCGACAAGCTATCATCAGCATGAATTATCAACAAATCATGTTAGCAATAATAATTAATCATCATAACATCTAATCAGATGTACATATGTCATATCTACAATAATACAACCCCAATAGTCCACTCCCTAACTCAATCTAAAGTCCAAGTGGTTTCATTGATGCCTTTGCATCCTCGAGGTCCAAATTCCTACACACTTAGAAGAACCTAGTCAGTAGCACTTGTCTATGTAAACACACAAATTAACATATCCATAATGCCTCATACTCATAATCAAACGACCAATAGAATAATAATCTGGATCACTTGCAAGCAAGTGTCCTCAAAGAATATGTTCTCTTAGTGTGCGTAAGAGCGAGATGTTATAAGATTCATGATATAAGAAAGGAGAGAGCTAGAGGAGCAGTTAAGTTGCTCAATTGTAAGCTTGAGGGCCTATTGTAATTAGCATTTTTTCCATTAGAGATTCGTGAGAGTTTCTTATCAGAATTTGTGTTCTTTTTTATCATTTTATCTTGTCATCTTGCTTGAATGGAATTGTAGGCATTGAAGATCAATGGTTGTTCATGATGCAGGAGATTCATGAGCTACAAATGATTTCTAGTAATTGCCTCCTTTCATGATCTTTGTTCTAGTTATCTTTTAAGTCAATTTTCCAGAGAGGATCTTTGTTTGATGATATTCTTATTTTTGTTATCTTTCTTATACCTCCATACATCAATTATATCCCTTTTGGTCTGGTATGAGCTTGAGTGCCTTTGATCTGTAGGATGTGTTGACTCCATGCCCAATGGAATGATTTTGCTGACAATTTGATGCCCTCTACCTTTCTTGCTCTTCCTTGTTGATCCACCCTTTTAAAATTGATTTACTTTTTCAAGATGGAATGGTTGAGTGGGGCTCCTTGATTTTAGAATTTTGACTAAGTAAGTTGTTCTTTGTTTATGTATTGGACTTGAGACATTTTGATCAATAGAAGTCAGTTTCTTTTTACATCATCTTGTTGCCTCTTATACTGAAATACTCATGATTGGATGATCCATATGAGATGGTGTGATTGTGTTATGATGAATGTTTGATTATAATACTGATATGAATGTTTTTCAGTGTTCTTAAACTTTAAGTTCAAGAAGTTCTTGTGACTGAGTTTTTCTTCTCTTGGCTTCTTAAAGACATGGTGTCAATAGCAGGCCTTTTACACCTTCTTCACTAACTCTTCCTCATATTCACTTTTACACCAAATCATTGACTGAAGTTAATCAAGACCTCATTTTCTTATGCATGATAGCCCAGATTTTTGAGTTACAACATTCTTATTTTGAGTTTTGTCCATTTGACCTTAAATCATTCGTTTACATTTACAAATATTTTGATGGGTACTGGGCTTATCCTCTTGCAATCTGAGGGTGATTCTCAGTGCTAACAAGTTGGCATACCATAGTTACATGGCTAGATTTGGCATAAGAGAGTTACTTGGCTTGTGATTTACTTTTGATATGATTAGGACAAGACCAACCAAATCTTCTCTCGTAAGTATAAACCTTTTTTTTTATAGTTAATGACACCATCCTACTATATCAACTTTCTTTTACATTTTTAGGATAAATTTTCATAACTTAATTTTTTATTTAAATTCCGAAACTCGAACCTTTTTTTTTATAGTTATTGACACCATCCTACTATATCAACATTCTTTTACTTTTTTGTGGTAGATTTTCATTAAACATATTTTATTGAAATTCTGAAACTCTATTTTTTAGAGAAATTTTGGTAACACCTATTATTATATATGGAAGTTTCACTTTACATTTTGAGATCAAACTCGTAAAGGAAACCATTGATCTACGAAAACAGATTCATTAAAAAATGAGTGATGTAAACATTATGTAATCCATTGTAAAGCAATCAATGTTAACAAGCAGATGGATAAACCAACTAGAGAGTGATCTAACATAGAGCTAGACCCCTTTTCCTTTTCTTGACAATTCGACAATGGATCAATTCACCTCTGTATTGTGAAGGAGTTTATAATGAATTATGTGAAACTCTAACAACGAACCCTGCATAACATAGACCTCTGTATTTCCTTGATATATCAAAACAGAAAACCCGATCACAAAAGACTAATTACAATATTAACAAGAAATTTCAAAACATTCTACCCTGCCCACTTGCATATGCCCTATTTTTTTTATTGAAATGTAAACATGGGAATCATAATAACTTCAATTTGTTCCAGATACATAAATATGGGATCAATTGGACTCGAATAGCCTAACAAAAACAACCACCTCCTAAATTTTCTAGTTACATGGCAAACATAATTGTCCTAACCTAACAAATTCCACGCATTGAGGAACCAACTCCTCTAGTAAAACATTTTTAACCTCTTGGTCATTATAGATTTCATGAATTCCCCTGCATCATGCTCCCACAGAACAAAGAATTCATGGGCTCCTTCCCATGAGGTCTTCAATAGTTTTTCCACTTTTATGTAATAGTGTGGCAGTCATCCAAATTGCATCTACCACTAGATAGTTCTTCCACTTGAAGAGATATTCATAATATTCCTTGCCCATGGTCTTCTTGATAATTATTTTATCTAGGATCTTCTCTAGTTGCAAAATATTTGTTGATGGCCACTTGTTTTTCCACTGAACTAGTTGTTGTTGTCCATTGTCACCTATTGGTTCCATTACATCTTCAAGTTGATACTTATATAAGTCTGCCAGTTGTTGTCCATTGCCACCTGAAGATGTAATGGAACTAGCAGGTGACAATGGAAAACAACCGGTAGACTTATATAAGTATCAAATTGAAGATGTAATGGAATGAATAGGTGAAAATGGACAAAAACAACCAATTCAGTGGAAAAAGCAGTGGCCATCAACAAAGCATTTGCAACCAGAGAAGATCCTAGATAAAATAATGATCAAGAAGACCATGGGCAAGGAATATTATGAATATATCTTCAAGTGGAATAATTATCTAGTGGCAGACGCAGCCTAGATGACTGCCACACTATTACATAAATGTGGAAAAACTAGTGAAGACCTCATGGGAAAGAGCCCATGAATTCTTTGTTCCTTGGGAGCATGATGCAGGGGAATTCATGAAATATATAATAACCAAGAGGTTAAAAATGTTTTCCCGGATTGAGACAGGGAGTGGACTATTGGGGTTGTATTATTATAGATATAGCATATGTACATCTAATTATATGTTATGATGATTGATTATTATTGCTAACATAATTTGTTGATAATGTCGGCTAACGATAGCTTGCCGAACAGACTCACATGTGGAGTAGAGGGGTCACACACGACAACCAGAGACGTTGAGGGATAGGTGTGGAAAACATTCCTGCCACAACCTACTAGCACTCCCACCATGGCTCGAACTGTAGGTTAACGATTACCTAATTCGAGAAGACCCACGATTCCGCGAGGGAAGACTGTGACAGTTGCTCACGATGATTCTAAGGGGTGCACAATAAGGCATGGGCCTTATTCCTTAGAGGCCCTTAATCTCCCACAAGATCACCTGGTGGAGTATTGACTCCAGGTTTTTTTTATGCCTACCAAGTCAGTCAAGAGGCGATTGGCACACTTGGAGCACGTAGTAAGTCTTGAATGACACATCGCGCAAGAAAAACAAAAAGAGACAAGTGGCACCCTTGGAGCACATAGTGTGTCCTGAAGGGCATGTCGTGCAAGGGAACGAATTGAGGCGAGTGGCACCCTTGGAGCATCTAGTGCGTCCTGAATGACACGTCACGTTGTTAACTAATAAGTGAATAAACCTATATGGCCTTAGAATGAATGATGTGATAATAAAGTTTTTAAAACATTTTCCCTAATAAAAATCTCGCCCAACCTAGGAAATAAAAATCTAGGTCGAAGTGATACTTGTGGTAAAAAAATAATTTATTCATATTTAAACATGGGACGAGAAGGGGGTAATAAATTCAATTAATTTATTAAAATCAAATTACTTTGGGGGATTAAATTCTTATAAAGGGGGAAATGATTGTTTGCTACTTTTGCTAATTAAAATTTATTAATTAAAAAAAAGGGGAAAAAGTAATTCTCTACACCTACTAATTTGAGTTTTAGATAAAAAGGGAAAATACAGAAATTTAAAAGAATTAAGAAACTAAGGGAAAAGAGGGAAACATAAAGAAAAAGGGAAACATAAGGAAAAAGCAGAATGACCAACTTAGTAAGGAATCTTGCCTTTAAGAACTTTCTAAATTGAACTCAACTAGAAATTTAGTAAGGGCGTAAGTCATTAAAATGTGTAAGGGAATATGGGGACAACTGGGAGCGAATATAGGAATGTTTTTAGGTGAGTGAGGGAAATAGGAGTAATTAATTAATTAATGAAATTAATTTCTAGTGCAACTAAGGGGATGGGTGACATGTGTATGGGGGAGGTTATTTCTGAATTAAATTATTGAAAAATAAATTAAATGGGAATTTGGGAAAGAAATCACTTAGAAACTCTATATAAAGGAGGGAGGAGGAGGAGTATGAATCTCTTCCTTGATGCAT
The DNA here is from genome assembly GCA_009831015.1 of Picea engelmannii. Classification (NCBI taxonomy): domain Eukaryota; kingdom Viridiplantae; phylum Streptophyta; class Pinopsida; order Pinales; family Pinaceae; genus Picea; species Picea engelmannii. The sequence goes on from ML822388.1 coordinate 52,344, forward strand.
AATGTTACACTGTAGAATTTTTGACTTGACTGACTTATCTTGTGTTTGTTGGGATACCTAGCTCAGGTATGAGTGATAGCTCGACCTTTCGAGGCGATTTGGTTGCTAATTGTTATTTGGGTTAGAGTGCATAGCCCCTTTGTGGCTTGGGGGGCTAAGGGAGAAGAAGAGTACCCCTAGCATTGGCTGAGAGGTACCAGTGAATTCACATCAGTTGGAAAGCGGAAATGGTATGGAGCACGCAAGACAACGACTCAGAGTTGTCACCTTGGGCTACGTTACACATGCTTTTATTTTGCATGGTAGATTAATTTTTATCTTGCGCTTTCATTTCTATACTTTTTATTGTGTAAAGAAAAGTGTTATACTTAGCGTTTTTAATCGAGAACTTAAGTCATCATAGCTTTATGCTCGCCACATAGATTTTATCTCCTTGGCCACCGAACCTTGATTTCTATGATTGTTCTGTTTGTTTTATTGATTATTTGAAGAGATTGTGCCTTATTCTTCGTCCTTGTCCCTAGATCATTAGTCCACGCCTAAGAATTCAGCCAGGAGCCAAATCGATGGTCGTCACTTCAGTGCATAGCGACCTATAGATTATAATGCCCTTCTTTTCTGTGTGTGGATGATGAGAGAAGGATAGTTTTTCCTAGAGGTCTACCCCTGTTGATTCATCCTGGTTGAGTGATTGTCTTGCACCTTGTTGTGATTTATTACCTCTACGATTGTTTATCCTTTCCCTCAACGAAGCACTTACGATACTCTATGTTTGACCTCTGTGTTTGATGTATTTCCTAGAAAAGTAAATCTATGTTTTTATTACCTTTCCTGGAATTTTAAGTCTAAGTTTTTAATGCATTTCCTGTAACAACCATAAACTTATAAACATCATTAAGATTCATAAACATTTTATTTCGTAAACTGAAACAATAACTTCTTAGCATAATAGTGATTCTCATAACAGCAACTTCAGTAACTTAGATTTATCAATAAATACCAAATTCATGACAGAAAGAAATAAATACATAACTTAACAAAGTACCTGGTTCTGATGCTAATTTATGTTGTCTATGTGCCTTAATGCTGCCTTCCTGCTACCTGCTCCTCAGATCAATCCTGCCACAAACAAGAAAATAACTGCCCAAAACTACTGTCCTCCCTGCCAACTAGGAAAACTACCTAGCTCTAGGATATATACGGATATCCTGGCCCTTCGTGCCCAAAGCCTCCAGCAACTCAGTGCCTCCCCTGATCAAAATCCACAGTGCCCAAAAATCTATGCTCACAGCAAGTCCAAAAGTCCTCAGAAAATCTCCCCTCTGTCCCATGATCCTCCCGCCAACCTTCCCCTTTCCCTTATCCCTCCTTCGTCGACTCATGCAGTTACTCCTCCAACCACCCCCGTCCTTCGTTCTTCATTATGTTTTAATGTTTTATCTTCTCAGGATCCATAACTATCCCTCTCTGCATATGCCACCATTTTATATCATTTTTCATTGATCTTTTAATTTTATTTCACAGGTCATTAAATGTGATCTGTAGTTTGAATTATTACTTAGTTAACCACAATTAATTAATTTTAATTAATTTTTCTTTATAATCTTTAAGCATGTATCCAACTAGGGTCGTTACATACACCCACCCTTCAAGAAACTTCATCTCGAAGTTTAATGTGTCTGATGGTACAAAGGAAAAGAACATCGTTCACACATTCACAACAAGTAACTGACATTATCAGTAAGTAAGTCAAGAAAGCTCATACATACTAGTGTATATGTACAAGAAATGCATGTGTAGCTAGTACATGCAAGTCTCGTGCATGTACTAATATTCAAACTATCATCCTTTAGTAATTTATGTATACATTCAATCCAATCAGCAAGACTATTCTTTTATAAAA
>ML822389.1:1556-13337 GCA_009831015.1 Picea engelmannii
TACAATTACCGACATGATTAATCCTCAATGGGGATTAATCTAATAATAAAAATAATTATAATGACATGATTAATCCTCAATGGGGATTTAATCCAATAACAAAATAATAAGAATGCTCTTCGTAGTTACATTATTTCAACAGGATGTGCCTCTCTCTCTCTTCCTTCTTCCGGCAATTGGTAACCGCAACTTTCTTCAATTCTTGTGCACTATATGAGTGAGCTAAGTGTGTGTTCAAATGAGGCGTTGGCCTCTCTTATTTATACAATCTAGAAGGTGTTGGACTGAGGTGTCTTTTCACTGGCAGGGCTGACTTCTCAATCTGGGTGGTTAGAACCACTTTAATTTCCCTGGGGGGGCGACTTCTTACTTTGCATATTACAATTAGGGTTTGACCAATCCGCAAAAGGGCATTTGTTCAATTACAATGCCCGACATCATCAATCCACAAAAAGGGATTGATCTAATCAATAATAAATATATTTTATCTTTATCCACAAAAGGGGATAAGAATATTCTTTACAGTTACATAATATTTTAACAGTAATGAGTTGTTTAGATGCATTTCATGTTGATGATTATCATGTGGTAGATGCATATATTTTGTGGTTGTAGATAGTAGCTAAATATATTTTAATTTGTAGCTGTAATCTCCAGGAAATCAACTAACTATAAATGAATTAATTTAGCTAGCATAATTTTTTGTTTTTAAGAGTATTTTGCACCGTAATGTCACTTAGATTGGATGGGGGATGTTACAACATCATTCATGAAAGCCAAAAAATAGCTACATTGGAACAAACAATGTTAATGATCATCTAGAAAACAGAGAAGTTAGAACAAGAAGTAATACCATCTACGGGAATGAGAGATTGAAAGACAAAGAATTCAAGAGCTGGAAACAAAAGTTAAAATGCTTTTGCAAAGAATAAACATGGTTGAACAAGAACATAACTATTTCAGGGAAAGAACTGCTCCTCAAGCATCAAACTTAGGTTCTATCAATCAGGTCGATCAATCAGATGAAGCATAGGGAGGACATGAAGCGATTCCCATGGAAATAGAAGAAAATACTCAAAGAACGGATGGAAGACATTATGGGTAGCATTTTAATATAGAGTAATGAAGTTTTTTAAATACATATTACTATTAGGACAATATATACGAGTATATGACAATTTCACTACCCGAAATTATAAGTTTATATATGTTTTATATATCAAGCAATTCACATAGTGGTGCTCTGTTTCATTCAAGACTCTTTTTGTAAATTTTGATAGTTGTTTTTCCTCAGACGCAACCATTTAATACAAAGTTCTTGTTCAGTTCCTGTTAAAAAAAGGATTTAGAATGTTGTTAACTTCACCCAAAAGATTAGATAACTAAATTTGGAGCTATATAGAAGCATGGGTGTGCATTTTCATTATGTCACATTCTACTATTTTGGTCTCTCAATTTACAAGGTAGAATTTGCACCTTTTTCACATCAACTACTTTTATGTTTGAAAATTAAAATCTAAATATGTAGACAAGTGTAAAATTATCCAAGACACCCTCATATACTTGAACCACTCAAATTGTAGGTGTGTTAATACCTAGGCGTGCATTTTAGTGAAGCCTAGTGTGCATTTCTGCACAAGGGCATAAACTAATTAAAATTTAAAAGAAAAACATGTATCTCTTAAGAGTGAATATGCATTTTTAGTTGTTTAGGCTCTAACAAGATTAAATTAGGGTTTTATTCAAAAATAGAAATTGTAATCCTAAATTTTGATATCATCTATATCAAGCACATTTTCATCTACATCTGACTCAACCTGCTCCCTGTATCCAATGAAATTTGATTTTTTTTTTTAATTTTATTACGATCGTCGGACTTGCGACAACAATCTGTCACATTACCCTTAGGCCTTGGAAGTTTCCCGTGTCTTTCCTCCGATGATTCCGTCGTTCCATATTTTTGAATCGTCGATAGACTGCGCATTGTAGAGAATCATGATGTTGATGTAGTTCGTCGGTCATAAAGTCACAATTTTCACGGTGTGCGCATCGACTTTCCAATGGTCCTTAAGCATGCATATGTCGCAGTAAAGACCATTTCTATTGGTAAAACATATTCTTGCAAAAAAAATATGGCATATAAATGTGTCGTAGTACTACCATCATATGATAATTGTAATTGTGGTGGTTCTATGCGATGAACATTTGTTTCATAAAATCTCTCCACAACTGCCACATGGAAATCCGTTGTGTCAGATATCTAACATTTTTTCATGGTCGTTGTCAGTACCACAAAATCGGTTCAACGAATAGTTGAGTAGGGAGTTTTTCAGAAGCCAGATGAGTGGTTGTCAGATGGGTGTCAGAACGACATCAAAAAATGAGGCAAATGTATTAGTGTCTCCAATAGGTTGGTGCCTACAAAGATCTGTAAGAGTAGGTTGGTTTCTACAAGGATTTGTATCAACAGGGATTGGTGTCTCCAATAGGTTGGTGCCTATGAATATTTGTAACAGTAGGTTGGTTCCTACAAATATTTGCAATAGTATTTTAGTGCCAAAGAAGAATTATAAAGATAAGTTTTTCTGGTTTTCTATTGAAAGGGTTTCCACGTAAATCTTGTTTTTTGTGTTTTGTAGTTGATAAATCTTATGTGTTGATAGTTTTATTTTGGTGATTGAATTTAAATAAGTAAAAGATTGTCTTATAATGATTCACACCCCCCCCCCTCTCAATATAAGTGTGTGCTCAACATAATGGAATTCATGGTTGAATGTTTACACTTAGTTATTTCATGTGTTTGTAATTGGAAATGCCTTAGATTTTGTTTTTATTGAATTATAATTTTCATTCAAGGTTGATGTATGCACATTGTTTGAATTTGTAGGATATAACTCTTCTAATTCAAGATGCCTTAGAGTTTATTTGATAAGAAATACAATTTCCAATTGAGTTTTCTTAGCGCTTTCATGATTTATTTTACGATATACCATAGTATCATGTTGTGCATTCAAATATGGATGGAAAGGCCATATGTTGTTCGAGTTACAGACGTAGATAGTGTGGCCATAGGACAAATGCTATCATTGGAACATGATCCTCAAATGGATTTGAGAACCCATTTATTTCTTCCTATGTTTTACCCTGAGCATTCATTTGAACAAGCTAGAAGTCCTTTGTTTAAAATTCAAATTAATTCCTTCAACTAATATTGATGGCCTTTTCCTATGAGTTTTAAATGATCTTTTGGCTTGGTATAATAGTTCATTGGGAGAGATTGAAAGATGATATTTTGGATCGACCCAATAGTTCTGTAATACCCCTGTTTCCCCCAGCTTGTAATTAATCATTAAATAGGATTACCATGTGTTAGCACTAGAAGTCACCTCCCGATTGCAGAGGAGGTAAGCCTAGTACCCATCAGAGTTTAGGTGGATGTTGGTTAATATGGATGGAGGTCAATGGCCAAAACTCAAAACATGAATGATGTTCAACACAGAACTGGATAGGAAATGCACAGGGAAGTGAGGGCCACAACTAACTTCAGTCAGTGAATTGAGTTTAAGTGTGAGCAAAGGGAAGACCTAGTAATAAAGGTGGACAAGACTATTATGGGCATCAGGCCTTCAAGCAGCTTGGAGAAAAAAAAACATAGACTCAAGATCACTCTTAAGCTCAAGCTTCAGGCACTGAAATATGTCCAAACAACATAGTCACAACAACACAATGATCAAACCTACATCACCATGCAACTACAACAACTCGACTGGATCCTCCATGCCCGATCCATTCAGTGTAAGAGGGGAAAAGATCACAAGGAATATGACTAAAACTGGTCACGATATCATTGCAATCAAACCTACATTACAACAACATAACAACCCTTGATTGGATCCTCCATGCCCGAGTGTTTTAGCACAGTTTTTACAAAGAGATGAAAAGAGGCTGACTTCTATTAATCTGAAAGTCTCAAACCCATAACATAACCAGAGAACAACTCTGGTATTAAAAGCATTACAAAATTGGGAGCTCTGCTCAACCAAAGACGACCATCATAAAATACAAAAACTATTTATTTATACACATAATAGTCCCCGACTATCAGGAGTGTGATCTGATCACTACAATCAAAGCTTTGCGTCGACGACATCTTCTGTCAGACTGAACGTGCGCTCATATTTCAAACGCGAGCTCATATCAACATGGGTCTCCAGGGAAATCCTCTCGCAGGGGTACCATGGGCTGACGGTTTAGTTCCCACGGTCGGGCCTTCTATACCTTCCATTTATGGGGTGAGCCGAGGTTTCAACCACCAAACCTACCTTCCATTAACTTCTTTTCCTTGGATATTGAACCAGACTTAATGCTCAAGGGCACAACCACTTACTGCTCTCGAATAGGATGCAATATAAACATGTAATTGTGGGGCCGCTCAGAGGTGGTTTGGGTTCAGATTGCTTTTGGGCCCACAATCCATCACATTTCACCATGTAGTATTTTCTCCATACCATGGTTTCCATTGCGGGACCGTTCAAGAAAAATATTGCCCGAGCATGTTGCGTCTCCACAATAGACTGTGGTCATTGATCTGGTCACGATCTGAGATCTGGGCGCACCGGCTAGATTTGGCGGCATCACCAAGCTTACTCGCCCACCAACTTTAGGATCTTCCAAAAGTGTGCTCTGGGGTGGGGTGCTACTTTTTGCGCTAAACAATAACACTTCCCCGAGGATGATCTGATGTGGAGGCCAAATGTCACCATGTCGATGTGTCATGGATGGAGAGATAACATGTGTCACTTGAAAACAACCTGTAGGTGTGTCTGAGAATACTTGAAAAGAGGGCCACATGTCAAAACCATAAGGGTGTCACATGTCTATGCCGATAGCCGACATGCATTTGGCTCTCCAGGGCTCGGGGGCTAGCTCCTATTTACCTGCTGTGATTTTACCCGGAGCTATGGATCTGGCAACATGTGGCTCTTTGAATTGGATGATCGAGATCCACTCCGGGTCTCCGGGCTCCGGGAGAATCAAAACTCAAACTTCACTTTTCCCAGGGATTTTACCCGGAGTCATGGATCTGATGACGCGTGGCCCTCCTGAGATTAACGGTTGAGATCCCTTCATGTCTCTGGGCTTCAGACTTATCAATAGTCAAAATTTACTTGCCCCAAGAAAATCCGCCAGATATAGGGATCTGAAGACGTGTGGCCGAGATCCACTCCAGGTCTCCGAACTATGGGAAAATCAAATCTCAAACTTATTTTTTCTTCTGTGTTTTCAGATGGAGCTATGGATCTAATGACACGTGGCTATTGCTTATCAACGAATCAGATTCACTTTGGTCCTTCGGCCACTTCGACACTTTGGGTACTTCGGGACCTTGGGGAGGCACTGCTGCTAATATCAACGGCTCCCTGCTGATTTTGAGATCAACGGTCCATGATTGTTTCAAGAGTTCGGGCTTCAGTTCTTCGAAATTTTTATGCACTTCTCGCTTTGAAACTCTCAAAGCTCATTTCTCTGAACACTTGGATCGAATGCCACATGTCCCCCTTGAGATCAATGACTCATGCTTTCTCCGAGCCTCCAGTCTTTGGACCTTCTGCTCCAGCGCTATAATTCGTGCGAATTTGAACTTTTGAATGCCCGTGAGTCGCTGATTCGAACTGCTCCTGGAATCTCCCCCATTGAAAGATTAAAATTTCATGTTGCTTTTAAGCCCGAAATGGGTTGCTTTGTATGTATCCCTTTGTGTTCATGGTTGCAGCCTGCACGATCAAGAATCTGGATGATTGGTTGTGGGATGGGAAAATAAGGAGACCAGTGATTGAAAAAGGAGATGAGTGTTCATCCTTTGGGGAAAACAGAGGGGCTTGGGGCCGAGACTCCTTTCAGGTAGGACATTAAGGGAAACCAGGGCACACAAACAAACAAGGGCACACAGAACACAACTTCACACGTCGAAAGGGGACAAACTTAAGACTTTCTGATTCGAAAAGGATAGAGACAGGGAAAAATTGCAGACTTAGTTAGAAACCACGAAACCACAAGACTCTGACAAGTTCATGTGATAACATTTGGCTCCATAGGGGATGGCATGCTCCCTGTGAGCTGCCCAAGAATGCGTAGTTTCAGTGCCTTAGTTGTTGGGCTATGGAGTCTCTTATTGAAAACGAAAAAATAAAAAACAAAACAAAAAGGGAGTGGTATTTACAATGGGGAATGTCGGTCACAGCCTAAACAAAAAATTTCTTGAGAAAATTCCCATTGACAGGGCCATCCAAAACCTTAGAATCCTCCAATTTCTGCAATTCATAAGTATTGTTTGGAAAAACTTCGGAAATATTGAAGGGGCCAATCCATAAGGCTTGAAATTTACCATGTATTCCCTCGTCTTGCTTGGGTGCATCCCATTTGAGCACAAGATCCCCCAGTTGGAAATTATCCTTGCTTGTGCTCTTGTCAAAATCTCGTTTTATTTTTTGTTGATGGTCTTGTGCTTTGTCAAGCAACTGCTCCTTGGTATGATGCACATCTACCAACTGTAGTATCCTCCTGACCATGTCATCGGGTTCTCCTTGGTAGTCCTGGAGGAACTTCACCACAGAAAAATAAAGTTGAGAAGGAAAGATTTCCTCAACATCGTACACTAGATGGAAAGGATAAATGCCCAGTGATCTTTTTGTGGTAACTCTGTCAGCCCACAATGCAAACTTCAGCTTTGAATCCTAGGCTTTCTTGTTCTCTTCTAATAACTTCTTGATTATCTTTATGAGGCTCTTGTTAGAAGACTCTACTAATCCACTTCCCTTAGGGTAGTAGGGAGTAGAGTGGACTAGTGTGATCCCATACTGCTCATAGAAATTAATCAATGGCTTAGCTCTGAAAGAGATGACATTGTCTGTAATGATCATGTTTGGACAACCAAATATGGACATGATGTCTTCAAGGAAAATTATGATTACTTTATGAGAGGCACTCCTTGTGGGGATGGCTTCTATCCATTTGGTAAAATAATCAGTGGCAGTCAAAATCCACCTTTGTTGGCCACTTGAGGCTGGGTGGATTTCTCCAATGAAGTCAAGACCCCACTACTGAAAAGGTCCAGAAACCGCTACAGGCTTCAAATGTAACGATTTGAGCTATTGCTTTCCAACAAAATTTTGACACTTGGTACAGGCTCTGATCTTTTCACCAGCATTAGTAAAAATATTGGGCTAGAAATACCCAACTTTGAGGATCTTATACGCTGTGGTTCTCCAAAAATGATGTCACCCACATGAGCTATCATGAAAATCAATCATTTCCCTTTGGGCTTCTTGTGGGTCCAAAAATCTCAACAGAACTCCCAGAGGATCCTTCCAGTACAACACCTGATCAATGATGCAATACTTGATTGCTTTGAGTTTCAAAGCTCTCGCCTTGTTTTTGCCCAAACCATCATGAGGCCTCAACTTCTGTAGAAAGTATATGATATCTTTATACCAGGGGCATATTGCTAAGTTGGGGTTGTCATGAGAGTCTTCTCCAACAATATCAGCTTACTAATTTTCTAAGTCTATATTCATGAAATTAACACCCAATGCCTCGCAATTTGATTCAACCAATAACCTGGTTAAACCTTGACCTTTCACCAACCTGGTGGGTTTGATTTCCAGTTCAAACTCCAGAATCTTGGTGATCCTCTTGCTTCTTTTCTCATCTATATCGGGTTGCATCAATATCTCCTTTACTGAAGCCGAGGGGACATATGAAATAATTTTCGAGTGTAGAATATAGATTCTGAAAGACTTGAGGGATTTCACCAAAGCATAAGCCTGCTTTTCCATGATATCATATCTCGTTTATGCATCTCTCAGTGCTATGATGAAAAAGGAAATAAGTTGTTCCATCCCATCTGAATTTCTCTGTAGAAAAACAACAACTAATGTATCCGATGAAGCGAAGGAAAATATCATAAATTCCTTGGAATAGTCTAAACTGATAAGAACAGGTGCTTCAGTCAACGCCCTCTTGATTTGGTTGAAATAATTTCTGGACTTAGCAGTCCATTTCACTTCATTCCCCTTTCTGAGCATGGTTGTAATGTATTTAACCAACTTAGCAAAATTAGAAATGAATCTCCTCAGAAAATTGATTTTACCCAAGAAAGACTGAACATCTTTCCTGGTTCTGGGAAAAGACAAGGACTGGATGGCCTCTACTCGGCTTGGATCAATTTTCACCCCTTCATCTGACACAATATGCCCTAACAATTTTCCCTCTTGCATGGAAAATAAAGATTTCTTAGGATTGAGCGAAAGGCCAAACCTTCGACACTTCAAGACGACTTTCCTCAGATGATAACAATGCTCTTTATCAGACCTGGAGAAAACTATAATGTCATCCAGATAAATGACTACAAATTTTCCCTTTTCCCAAATGAAGGTGATGTCCATGGCTCGATGGAAAGTTTCTCCTGCATTCATCAACCCAAAGGGAATTTTAGCATACATGAATGTGCCCCAAGGAGTTGTGAAAGTTGTCTTCTCTCTATATCCAGGCAAGATAGAGATCTGATTGTACCCGGAGAATCCATCGACCATAGACAACCTGGACGAACCAGTCACTCTCTGCAAGATGTGCTCCATTTTCGGCAAGGGGTAGTTGTGTTTCTTGGAGCTCTTGATAAAATTTATGAAATCAACACACAACCCGATTTCCCCATTCTTCTTCCTCGCGGGCACTGAATTAGCTACCCACTCAGAAAATCTCAAAGGGATGATGATATGTGCATCCAACATCTTCTTGACCTCCTTTTCCATAATCGACAACATCATGGGATTTATCTGTTTGAGCTTCTGCTTGAAAGGTTTGGCATCCTCTTTCAAATGGATTTTGTGTTCAATGATGTTGGTGTCATATGTTCTCAAATCCTCATATGTACAAGAAAAAACATTAGCAAACTCCCTCAAGAGTTTGACATACTCATCCCTTTGTTCTTTTGACAAGTTGTTAGACAATTTGACCCATTCGGGATCCTACTCAGTTCATAGATTACATTCAGCCACACCATCCTCTCCAGTTGATCCTTCAACCTTTACAACAACATCATTTCTGTCAAACAATCTCTCCAAAGGGATAAGCCCCTTCGAAATATGGTTGCTAGGAAACTGAACAATATGATGGTTAGCAATCTTATTCATAAAAACATCAGCATGAGGGATTTCTTCAGACTCCTCATCCTGATCAATATGCATATCAGAAAACTCATACATAGTCTCAAGAAACTTCTTAATCTCAATATCATCCTCGAAGACCTTCCAATGTTTGACATTGTCGGCGATAGAGTGTATGTATTTTACCTCCACCTCATACTTGAGTTTTGGGGGAAAAGGGACCTTGAAGTTACTTGTTGAGACTGCCAAGGAATCTGCCACAGAGTTCTCCTCCCTTGGAACAAATGAAATATTAAAAGACAACAAGAAATTGTCAATCATATCCCATACTTCATTTCTATAGGCCCTTAACCTCAAGTGCTTAGCCTGATACAGATTTCTAACTTGATGAACAATCAACGCAGCGTTTCCAAACACTACTAGTTCTTCAATTTTTATATCTTTGGAAGCTCTCAAACCCAAGACAAGAGCCTCATATCCTGCCATGTTGTTTTTTGTTTCAAATTCCAACTTGCAGGACAAAGATATGGTCTCTTGGGTGAAGGAAATAAAAACTACTCCAGCACCAACACTTTCCTTAGAAGAGGCTCCATCAAAAAACATTTTCCACTCAAAGGTCTTGGGGGGAGGCTCTTTGCAAAAGGTAATAGGCTTCTTTCTGATTTCAATAGGAGTCTGAGGAACATCAGAGAGACGCAAAATGTTGGTTCCTAAATCAGTATCGATTGAGAAAATGGGGTGGTTGAGACGAACAAAGTTCGCTCACACAAGAGTTATCCAAAATACTTGGAATATAACAAAGTAATCCATGTAGGACTGTAAATAATATATGAATAGATAAGATAAGATAAGATATATGATATTAAGATGATTACAATTGAGAATGAGGGCTCGTTTATATACTCACGCAAGGGTGCCCTTAACCAATAGTCATGTCCTTTGAGACATGACCTTTCATTATTAATAATTAGTATTTATTGATTAATTATTATGTTATGAATATCTATTTATGTATATTTATATTCATAACATTTCCTTCCCCTTAAAAATGCTTTGTCCTCAAAGCATACTTTATGGAAGACTTATCTCTTGCTCTAGCTTGTAATTATTGTCTCATGCTTCTTCATTATTGAGTTAGTAATTGTTGAGGACCAGAGATGATAGGATCTTCTAAGTTCTTAGCAGAACTGTCACATTGTAAAGGAGTCTTCCCATCCTAATTCGATCTTCTGCATGGGGAGTTTATAGGGTTCTTGGAAAGAACTTGATGTATTTCGACTCCCATGATAGCTTCTACTTTGAGCATCACTTGTAGTGGAAGTAATATTCTTCGACATACTGGTCATTTGTTTCTATTGATACAAGGATTGGCTAAAGTATTGATTTTTGTGATTAGGATGTCGATAAGACATCCTCACAACTTGATATTTACTTCTTATACTTGCATATTTTTCTTGATTAACTTTTGGATTTGAGTCTTCCTCGTATCTATGGCTTGTTTGTACCTCGACATTTGTAAACTTCTTTACATCAGCTGGATTTTCATCCTTTTGAGTTGTAAGGTTGATTGGGTCTGTCATCGTTTCCTTATCAACTAATGATGTTTTGCAATCCAGTTTTTCTTGTAAAGACTTCTTATCATGCTTAAGCCTTTTAATTTGCGTTAGTAAATCCTGATTATGTCGTTTTAATCGTAAAAGTTCTTCTTTATCTTCTGACTTGTCATCTTTTGTTTTTTATTCTAGATTCTCCCTTCTTTCATCCTTTAAGCTTTTAATTTGTTCTAGTAACTTTTGATTAAGGTTCCTTAGGCATGAACTTTCTTCCTCTTTTTTGGTTAAATTCTCTTTGAGACCTTGATTCTCTTGTTCTGAATTTGTATTCCCTTGCTTCTTGTCTTTTAACTTTCTGATTTTAACTAGTAAATTTTGATTATGATTTTTTAATCATAATATTTCTTCATCTCGTTCTAGTAAGTCTTGGTCCATTTTTTGTATTTCGATATTTAGTTCTTCATTTTGTGCAATGAGTTACCAAATACGCTCTTTTAAGTAGCGATTATCTTTCTGTGTTAACCCATTAAAATATTTTTCCTTCTCAATTTCAAACTGTAATTTTTGATTGCTCGCTTTATAATGTCCTAGTTCTCCTTCCAATATTCGTGATTATATTTCTAAATTACCTTGATATTCTTCCATAATAAATGATTTATAAATATTTCTTCAATCCTTTTTAAAACTTCACTTCACTTAACTTTAAGGAGAATCACTTTTATATTAAGTTCTCAATAGTTTTTTTGGAAATATAAAATTTCTTTGATAATCCCCTTTTTTCTTTTTATAAATGATGCACTTAGAATATATATATATATATATATATAAACTTCAATTACTCCTTGGTATGCTCTTGATATAATCCTATCTCCCTTATATTTATATATATATAAAACTTTTAATTCCTACTTTAATTGAACTTTTATTAAATGCTTTCAAAATTATAATATATTTTATACTTACTTCTCTTTTCCAACTCTATATATATATATATATATATATATATATATATATATATATATATATATATATATATATATATATATATATATATATATATATAT
>ML822389.1:13434-25487 GCA_009831015.1 Picea engelmannii
TTTTATTTTATTTTTACACTTTTTTTCACTTTTTTTCATATAGGATAGACTTAGAATATAACAAATTTTTTTATTTTTTTTATTTCACTAAGCAACTTGATCGTGGCTATGAATAGGTGCCTAATTAGGGGAACGATGTCTCGTGATACCCAAATGCACATGCTCATATACCTTCGCCTGTAATTACAACCCGAAATTTGATGGATTCACAATACCTTGTTGATTTTAGATAGACAACGACAGATGGAGATTATACGGCGGAGTACCGACAGAGATTGCAAGACGTTTGTATGGCACAAGTCATACGGACATCGTACGACGGCTATAAGGACAGAAAATATGGTGTACGAGATGTGTACAACGAGTACTGATTTTAAAATTTGGCGGCTATTGTACGGATTGAATCGTACTGCGGTGTATTGACGAGTCAATTGGCAGCTGATGCGGCTGCAATAAGTCTGTGGCTTCTTTTGCTAATTTTATTTAACTATTTTTAATCCCAAAAATAATTCTCCACGAGAATATATAATTATTTACTTGAATCATAAATTCTGTAGATATTTATTTGTGCCACTGATAGACTTTGTATGTTTTTTTTTTTTTTCTATGTTGATTTTCAAATATTTGTTGATAAATGTTGTGTCTCTGTCTTATTTTTATTTTCTATGTTTATAGTTATTGGCGACATAATGTTATTTTCTGCAACATAATTTCTAATTATTATTTTTTTTTTCTCCAAGTTGGCAGTGGCAAGGATAAACTTCTTTTGTAATATATTTCTTCAATTTGCAGCAAATTGTTTTTATGTATATATTGTTTTTCTTTCAAGAATCTGATTGTTATGAGCATCAAAATCAATATTTTACGATTTCGGAGGCGGCTGGTAAGTTTACTTAAGTGCTCTGATACCAAATGAAACGAACAAAGTTCACTCACACAAGAGTTATCCAAAATACTTGGAATATAACAAAGTAATCCATGTAGGACTGCAAATAATATATGAATGGATAAGATAAGATAAGATAAGATATATGATATTAAGCTGATTACAATTGAGAATGAGGGCTCGTTTATATACCCACACAAGGGTGCCCTTAACCAATGGTCATGTCCTTTGAGACATGACCTTTCATTATTAATAATTAGTATTTATTAATTAATTATTATGTTATGAATATCTATTTATGTATATTTATATTCATAATAGTGGTTGATAGGATTGGCCTCATCACTGATAATGTAGGCAAGATATGCTTCTCTATAAATCCTTCTATGTTCCCCTCCAAACACAGGGATGGTGGCATATGACAGATCCATTTGCAAATTCCCCCCTAGTCTTTTGATCCATGATCTAGATAAGAGCATCTCAAACTTAGGGGGGACATCATCTACCACTATGTCCATGATCACACTCTTCATTGGCAATTGAAACAAGGAGATAACCAAGTCATTAATAACCTCGGGGCATTTCACCTTCCTGGAATCAAATGAATACAAGTCATGGTAGGTTTTTGTAACCTCCAACCCAAGCTCATCCATGAAAATTTTAGGCATGAGATTATGAGATGCCCCTGAATCCATCAAGAAGTTGTGCAACACCTTATCATGGATTTTCAATGAAGTGTAGAAAGGAGGTGAGGAATCATCTCTATCCTCCACCAAAGGTCCCAGTATGACAGTAGGATTTTTGTCTTAGATATTGACTGAGTCTGTGTGATGAGATGAAGGTTCGGGCTGCAATATTTTGGAGAGGAACTTTTTGAATCCCTCGTGCTCGACTAACTCTGAAAGAGGTACAAGGATCCTAATCTTTTGAATCTCATGCTCAAAGCTGAAAGAGGAGGGAGACTTCAGAATCTCCTTCACTTATGGGATTGGGATTTTGACCACTGGTGGGGGGTTTGCCTCCTTTTATTTAATGTCATCTGCTACATTTTTTACAGGCTTCTCTGCTCTAGTAGGTTGATCAGAAATATCCAGCTTCCCTTCTTTTTTCTTTGACCTCAGGCTATATCTATTGGGATTATGGCTGGTCTTTTCCCCCCTGCTCAACTCATTTAGTTGGTTATCCATGAGAGACTCCTCGTATGTAGATTGGGTCATATGAGGAAATGAGGAAGTGTCTCCAAGACAATGGATTTCAAGATCAACATCTTCTTCCTCTCCTTCCTCGTTAGTAACAAGGTTATTTTGGAGAGGAGGTTGAATTCTCTTATCATCTATGTCCCTGTTTCTTTGGTCTCTTTGGATGATCTGAGGGGAATTGTTTGGTCTTTTGAAACTACCCCTACTATTAGGATTTAGAACATTCCTATAACTTTGTTTTCCTTCCAATTCCCACCTTTCCATTTTAGCAGAAAGTAATTTTAGTAGTTTGGTCATTTCATCCATTTGAGGGGGGGAAGCAGAGGAACTAGAAGTCAAAGCCTCAGACCTACCCTTTCTCCTGTCTCTATCAGCCTTACTCCTAATCTTGTCAACTGCAAAAATATTGGATTCTACTTCAAGGGCTACATCTTTCATATGAGCCAAGGAGGTGGCTCTTCTTTCTCTCAACAGGAGGCAAAAATCAAGGTCGAAAGAACTAGCATAAGTCATCTTGGCATAGGTTTCTATAGGATTAACTTTAGCGGGAATCCTTTTTTACATCTTATAAAATCTCTTCGAGAAGTCTGAAACAACTTCCTCCTCCTCTCTCTTAAGTGCCCCAAATTATGTAACATAATAAAGGAAATATTTTTTATTCCCCCAATGTCTCAAGAATGAATCATCCAGAGCAACAATCTCGTCAACAGATCTAGGAGGCAATTCCTTAAACCAATCCCTGGCATCACAATCAAGGCTTTGTACAACAACTCTCATCCACACATCTTCATTATGGCTTGAATCTCTGCAAATCTATAAAAGGATGCAAGGTGCGCGTCTGCAGTCACATATCCCTCCCCTGTGAACTGGGGAATGTATTTAAGGTATTTTTTGGATGGGAGAGAATTCATAGGCTGAGGTAAAACTAGAGGGGCATATATAGCAGCCAATATCTCAGCCATCTGGTTCCTAGGAGGATTAGCACCCACCATTGGGATGTGAACTGGAGAAGAACCAAGGGAAGATGGGGTTTGAACAAGGGAGATTGGGGCTGTGTTTCTGGGAGAAAAAGGAAAAGGTTGAGCATTAGGAGATAAAGATGAGGGGCTAGAGGTAACATAGGTTTCCCCTTCTGTAACTACAACAATTATAATATGAGGAGGAGTAGTAAAGTCTTCTAAGGTCAAATCTCTCTCCTTCCACTTTACAACTTCAGGGGAGAAAGGGGTGTCAAAGATATTTCCTTCCAAACCAAGAATAGGAGGGGATAAATCGATAGGAAAACTCCCAAAACTTAAATTTCTTGAAACTCCAGCAATTTGTATAATAGGAGAATTAGAAACAGTTACTGGAGTTGGTAAAGAGGGATTATGCAAATTATCAGAAAACCTTGGTACAACAGTGGAGGTACCTTTTTGAATGGTCTTTCCCTTTTTGATAATTTCCTCTGGGTCGGCTTCAGACGTTGCTAGAGGAAGCAGTGAAGTGGACCTCGTGTGTCTGCCTTTAGGATCCAAAACTGAAATAGTGGAGTCGCCAGGAGCAAGCTGCAATCTTCA
The DNA here is from genome assembly GCA_009831015.1 of Picea engelmannii. NCBI lineage: Eukaryota > Viridiplantae > Streptophyta > Pinopsida > Pinales > Pinaceae > Picea > Picea engelmannii. Next base: position 17,079 of record ML822389.1, read on the forward strand.
AAGGTTCTGATATATGATGCACCTTCATAATCATAAGCTCTTTGTCGTTCTATCCGAGGGAAATGTATTCAATTTGTTCCCCGACAATGGCGCCATGAATGTTAGCACTAGAAGTCACATCTCGATTGCAGAGGAGGTAAGCCCAGTACCCATCATAGTTTAGGTGGATGTTGGTTAATATGGATGGAGTTTAATGGCCAAAACTCAAAACATGAAAGATGTTCAACACAGAACTGGACAGGAAATGCACAGGGAAGTGAGGGCCACAACTAAATTCAGTCAATGAATTGAGTTTAAGTGTGAGCAGAGGGAAGACTTCGTAAGAAATGTGGACAAGATTGTTATGGGCGTCAGGCCTTCAAGCAGCTTGGAGAAGAAAAACCTAGACTCAATATCACTCTTAAGCTCAAGCTTCAGACACTGAAATATGTCCAAAGAACACAGTCACAATGGCACAATGATCAAACCTACATCACCATGCAGCTACAACAACTCAACTGGACCCTCCATGCTTGAGCCATTCAGTGTAAGAGGGGAAAAGATCACAAGGAAGCTGACTAAAAATGGTCGCGATATCGCTGCAATCAAACCTACATTACAATAGCATAACAACCCTCGACTGGATCTTCCATGCTCGAGTGTTTTAGCACAATTTTTACAAAGAGATGAAAAGAGGTTGACTTCTCTTAATTTGAAAGTCTCAAACCCATAACATAACTAGAGAAAATCTCTGGTATTACAAGCATTATAAAATTGGGAGCTCTGCTCAACCAAATACGACCATCAAAAAATATAAAAACTATCTATTTATACTCAGAAAAGTCCTCGATTATCAGGAGTGTGTTCTGATCACTACAATCAAAGTTTTGCGTCAGCAACTTCTTCTGTCAGACTGAACGTGCGTTCCTCTATCAGACGTGAGCTCAGATCAGCATGGGTCTGCAAGGAAATCCGCTCGCAGGGGTACCACGGGCTAACGGTTCAGTCCCCACGGTCAGGCCTTCCATGCCTTCCATTTAGGGGGTGAGCCGAGGTTTCAACCACCAAACTACCTTCCATTAACTTCTTTTCTTTGGAGATTGAACAAGACTTAATGCTTAGGGGTGCGACCACTTATTTCTCTCGGATAGGATGCCATATAAATATGTAATTGCAGGGCCGCTTAGAGGTGGTTTGGGTTCAAATTGCTTTTGGGCCCACAATCCATCACATTTCGCCACATAGTATTTTCTCCATACCATGGTTTCCATTGCGGGACCACTCAAGAAAAATATCGCCCGAGCATGTTGCGTCCCTGCAATAGACTGTGGTCGTTGATCTGGTCATGATCTAAGATCTGGGCGCACCGGCTAGATTTGACACCATCGCCAAGCTTACTCGCCCACCAACTTTAGGATCTGCCAAAAGTGTGCTTTGGGTTGGGGCACTACTTTTGGCGCTGAACAATAACACCTCTCGGAGGATGATCTGACATGGAGGCCAGATGTCACCATGTCGATGTGTCATGGATGGAGAGGTAACATGTGTCACTTGAAAACAAGATGGAGGCGTGTCTGAGAATACTTGAAAAGAGGTCCATATGTCAAAACCATAAGGGTGTCACCTATCTATGTTGTCGGCCAACATGCATTTGGCTCTCCAGGGCTCGGGGGATAGCTCTTGTTTACCTGTTGTGCTTTTACCTGAAGCTATGGATCTAGCGACAAATGGATCTTTGAATTGGACATCTGATATCCACTCCGGGTCTCCGGGATCCGACAGATTCAAAACTCAAACTTAGCTTTTCCCAGGGATTTTACCCGTAGTCATAGATCTGATGATGTGTGGCCCTCCTGAGATCGATGGCTGAGATCCCTTCATGGCTCCGGGATTCAGACTTTTCAATAGTCAAAATTTACTTTCCCCAAGAAAATTCATTGAAGTTAGGGATCTGACAATGTGTGGCTCCTAGATTTGAGTGCCCGAGATCCACTCTGGGTCTCCGGACTCCGGGAAAATCAAATCTCAAACTTATTTTTCCTTTTGTGTTTTCACCTGGAGTTATGTATCTGACGTCACATGGTTATTGTTGATCAACGACTTAGATTCACTTCGGGCCTTTGGCCAATTCGACACTTCGATCCTTCGGGACCTTGGGGAGGCACTGCAGCTAAGATCAACGGCTCCCTACTGATTTTGAGATCAATGGTCCACGATTGCTTCGTGAGTTCAAGCTTCGACTCTCCGGAAGTTTTATGCACTTCTCACTTTGAAACTCATGAAGCTCATTTCTCTGAACACTTGGATCGGATGCCACCTGTCCCCCTCGATATCAACGACTCATGCTCTCTTCGGGCCTCTGGTATTTGGACCTTCTACTCTGGTGCTATACTTCGCGCGAATTTGAACTTCCGAATGCCCGTGAGTCACTGATTTGAACTGCTCCTGGAATCTCCCCTGCTGAAAGATTAAAATTGTCAGTTGCTTTTAAGCCCGAAATAGGCTTCTTTGTATGTCGCCCTTTGTGTCCATGGTTGCAGCCTGCAGGATCAAGAATCTGGACGACTCGTTGTGGGTTGGGAAAACAGAGAGACCAGTGAATGAAAAAGGAGACGAGTGTTCATCCTTTGGGGAAAATAGAGGGGCTTGGGGCCGAGACTCCTTTCGGGTAGGACATTAAGAGAAACCAGGGCGCACAAACGAACAAGGGCACATAGAAGAGGACTTTACACGTCGAAAGGGGACAAACTTAAGACTTGTGGATTCGAAAAGGATAGAGACAGAGAAAAATTATAGACTTAGGTAGAAACCATGAACCCACAAGACTCTGACAAGTTCATGTGATAACACCATGCTAAGGCATGTGGATGATGTAAATGCATTATTGTTAAATTTCCCATAAATAACTATTGGGGGGTGAAGCCTTAAAGTACGAGCCATGATATATTTAAAGGAAAGAATCAATTAATGAAGGAAAGGACTAGTGGTTGAATAATCAACCACCCCCATGAATGGAAACATGGGTTGTCAGCCCGAAGTACAACAGAGACCTGCAGACCCAAGCTTCCTTCTGACAGAAGGAACGAGATAGGTTGGAAAACCCTCCAAAAGAAGGAAGATAACCATAAGATAGAAATACATATAATGGGTGGGGATATAGGAGACAAGAGTGCAATATAAAAAGGAGATGTGTGAACCAAAAGGAAGTGCAGAGAACAAGACCTGAAGGACCCGAACATGAGCTTGATGCCGAGGAAGCATCTGATAAACCTCGCAGGGATACTGTGACAGAGAGAAGGTCTCTGAGAGATGGCATAGTTCCCTAGTGATATCACGGCTTGGCATGGGGGTGGCTAGAGTGTTAAGGATGATCGCCTATGAGCCTATGGTTGGGTGGAAAGGCACACACCCACAGTCAGTTAGTTGGATGCAACTTGTAATAGATAAGTATTCTCCTACCCTATGTAATTGAGTTGTAATTGTGTAATACAATTAGATATATTGAGAATGTTCTCACGGATGTGCATGATTTATTAATGGTTATACTGTATCCCTTTTATTTATTCTTGATTGTATAATTAGGCAAGTAAGAAATTATATGGTCCGGACATGACTTGTACTCGTAAATGCTTGAGCCCTGTGGTGGCTTAGTTAGAGCAATGAACTATGAGTTCGTCGACCTTGGGCATAGTTTCACGTATGCATGTCGAAACATCCAGTCGCCCTGAGTCTCCGAGAGAATGGAGTCTGTTAAGCTCAAGAGAGGTAGTGAAAATATGCATAGAGGCTCTATAGGGTGGATAGAGACTGAGAACCACTTAATTTCTAGAGTTGATGAATGAGTGCAAGGGATGCGCGAAAGAATTCTTCTAAGTGTTAAGTTTAGGAGAAAGAGCGTAAAGCTCTTAAGCCTTTCATAGCTAACAAAGCTCAGGAAGGATAGTGAGATTGAAGTATCGAAAGGAAAGGTTATGTTGTATGGAAGACAAACGAACGAGATCTGTTCGGGAAGAGCCAAGGTTTGTTGTGATCGTTGGATATGGGAAAGAACGCAGGAGTTAACCCCTTGAGCTCTTCGGACTTCGCGAGTTCGACAAATTGAGCGAGTTCGTCGTAAGGAAGGTAAAATCCCCGAAGTCCCGAAGCCCCGAAGTTAATATGGGCCTTAGATCTAAGGATGCCCAGGAGCCATCCCGATCGTTATATCTAGGAGGTAGTTAGTTCGACATTAACCATTTCAGGAGAATAGAGGCTTAGTAATGCCAAAACCCCCGAAGAACAAAGTAGCAAAGTAATGTGGACCGTGGATCTATGGATCCTTCGGGACCCACCTCAACTGTCAGATCTACAAGTTTGGAGTTCATGTATCGGGAGAATCGCATGTTAGCATGACCAAGTCTTCTGAAACCAGAAGTCGCGAAATGACCTGGACCGTGGATCTATGGATCCTTCGGGACCCACCTCAACCGTCAAATCTATGAGTTCAGAGTTCGCGTATCGGGAGAATCGCTTGTTAGTGCGACCAAGTCTTCTGAAACCCGAAGTCGTGAAATGACCTAGATCGTGGATCTATGGATCCTTCGGGACCCACCTCAACTGTCAAATATACGAGTTCAGAGTTCGCGCATCAGGAGAATCGCGTGTTAGAGTGACCAAGTCTTCTGAAACTCGAAGTCGTGAAATGACCTAGACCGTGGATCTTTGGATCCTTTGGGATCCTTCTCGACCTCCCGATCTACGAGTTCAAAGTTCACGCTTTGGGAGAATGGTGAGTTGGAGTGACCAAAATATCTGAAGGCGAAGTTATGAAGTGCTCAAGAGTTAAGCCTCGGATCATAGCTCGAGGTCACATTTGAGAAGGACCTAGTAGGAGAAGATAGTGCCCATTGTTTTGGAACTCACTGACATGCCTGAGCCTGAAGTTTTGGTGGGTCATTGATCTGGAAAGAGAGAAGGGATCGTCGATTCCTCTCCCGTCATTTCAGAACTTCTCCATTTCAGAATTTAGATGAATTAGCAAGTGGTGAGGTGAAAACGCCCGAAGCCGAAGTTCCGAAGTGCCCTTTGAGTAGGCGTTAGGTCACAACTTGAGGTCATAAGAAGGAAGGGGCTAGCATGGAGAGCTAGCGTCTGTTGCTCAAATCCTTCAAAGGGGCCAAGAAAGAGCCCACGGGTTTGGAAGAACCTGCAATATGAAGAAAGGGGAACCTAGAGAGAGTTAAGGAAAGAGAAATTTTGATGCCCTATTCCTTAAACTCCTTTTTTTGGTTGGGTGTGTTACAAGTTCATTGAGAGAGTTAGAAAGATGCTCTTTCATATTGAATCGATAGTTCATTGAGAGAGTTCAAAACATGATATTTTGGATCAAATCCATAGTTCAAGAGGAAAATGTAAAGGTTGATCTTTCAAAGGATCCAAATAGTTCATTAGGAACTTTTGAAATATGTTCTTTCAAGAGAAATTGATAGTTCATCATTGGAGGTTTTGAAAGAATCATGATCAATCTTTCAAAGAAGCCCAATGGTTCAATGGTAACACTTGAAAGAATTTCTTTGGATGGGGAATGATAATTCACTCGGATTAGAACTTTTGAAAGAATTGAAGTTATTTCAAAGAGATTGATAGTTCATCGGGGACTTTAGCAAAAAGAAAAGGTAAAATTTCGAAGGACCTCGACATTTTATGAGGGAGTCTTGGCAGATGCATAGTTTGGTTTTTTGTATAGGCTTGATGTCTTTTCCATTAGGAAATATTTTGAAAGGAGGAATATATTATAGAGAAGGATAAAGGATTGTCATTCAAATAAGAAGGTTGCCAAGTGTGGTCTACAACCCACATGACATGGATCGCTTCAAACATAACAAAAATCAAATAAAATTCAAGTAGGGATAATATAATGAAGGGATTTGTGAGATTAAATTAAAAAGATAAAAAAAAAAAAGTATCATGTGCCCTCGATGAGTCTATAGAGGGGGTTGGGTACATGATAGATTGGTATCATAGCTACAAATATAGCATTGGGGTTGTATAGACAATAAATTATTCAAATTATCTAGTTTGTCAAAGGAAAATTTACAGTAGTACCCTGTATGGGAAAGAAATTAGGAATAAACCAAAAATACATAGTAATAATTTGTTGACATTATTAAGTTAACATGTTGATTATTGTACAAATGCTCATTGAGTACTAAGGTTTCTATAACAAGGTGATAAAGTATAACAAGAGTCTAAGTCTCGATGGGTTGAGCAGATTGTCATCATGGAAGATGCACAAAAACCTTATGATTATGAAGTAGATGTCATACAAGAAAATTTGCATAGGAGAAATGCAAAGACTAAATCTAATGGATGAAGAAATCAAGCGACCCCTCCAAACATGATGCTTGAGTGTATAAATTAAAAGTTGTAGAGCAGAAAATGAAAGGTTAATGAAGGCTCAAGAAGGAAAAGACCAGTTGAATGTGGCCATGATATAGAGTTTCATATAAATACAAAGGCAAATGTATGGCAGATAGAATTTGATCATTGTTGATAGGAGCATGGATATCTCTAGTGTTAGGATATTTAGACACTTAGGAGTTAGTTAAGATCTACTTGGTCTAATATGTCGTTAGGTAAAAGTGTGTTTCTTTAGTATGCATTAGTATGGATTTGTAGTTAGGAAATCCGACGGTCACAATATGTTCCCGACATAGAGTGATCCGACGGTTCATACTCTCCTCGATCTTAACGGCGATTGATCCGTGGCTTAACACCCGATTGGTCCATGATCTCTATTTAAAGAGCATGGAGGGTCATTTGCCGATGATCGATTGTGAGAAACTTTCTTGTAAAATCTCTTTCTAATCTTTTTCTTTGCATTAATAAATTGCTCCAAGTGGTCGCGTTGGTTGGGGCCGTGGATGTTTCCCCGTAGGGGTTTTACCACGTGAAAACATCAGTGTGTTGATCTTTGATCTGGTTATGTGATTGGTTACTAAAGGTGTTTGTCCTCTGTTTGAATACATGTGTTGTCGAACATGGTATCAGAGCCTGTTTGAAGACCCTCTCCTGTTGTAGATCGAGATCGTGAAGCCGAGTTGCCTCATCTCCATTTTCTGGCATTTTCGTACATTTCCGGGATGAGAAGACTGTTCCATTGCGTCCAGAGCACTCGTTTCATTCAGGAACACTTTTTGTTTCACTCGAAAAGGTTTCCGTTTGCCCAAGATACGACCATTACAGTCAGATCCAGAGGTATAAAGTCTGAATACGCATTTTTTTAAAATTTTTGCAAAGTTTTGATTTTATTTCGGTTTGTATTTTTTATTTTCTGGGCTGCTACTCTTTTAGATATGCATATTCTCTTTTCCCCGTGCCTTGTGCGATCTCGGCAAATCAGAAACAGATAGGAAAAGGTGCATCTTCCGGGTAAGCTAACCGAGATCTAACCGAGAAGCAAATTTTTTTTCTTGTGTGAAAAGAGTTTTTTTGGAGCATGCTCTCCAAGGCCGTCTTCAACAACAACAACAACAACAACAACAAAAACAACAACCCCAATCCTCCTTCTGAACATTACAATATGTTTTGCTAGACCATTTGGTTAAAACTTGCCTTATTAAAAAAGAGGTCTTGAGTTCAAGTCTCTCTTTTGTTACTTTTTTTGAAAAAGTTCATGTAAAAAAATTGTAAAGTGCATTTCACTTCAAGTATAAAAGTGAATCACTATAAGTAGCTTTATATTTTTTATTTTTGAGTTATTTTTCATACAAATTTTCTGTTATAAGGTAACCCCATTGTAAAAGTGATCCTACAACTTTTCTGTTATAAGGTAACCCCATTGTAAAAGTGATCCCCACTTCTCTTTATAAAAGTGGGTCACTTCATAAAGTAGCTTACACTAACACGTAGTTATTTGGTTACCATTTATGCCTTTTTTAAAAGGGGCATAACTCTCACATCGGAAGTCCGTTTTCAGTGCTGTTTTTTTTAAAACCGCACAACTTTCGAGATCTTTCCATCCAGATCATTAGTTTCACTTTTTAAATCTGCATTATCTACATATTTAATATGGCTTCTACAAGTACTGTCATGCTTACCAGCGACAACTACTTCCAATGGAGATCCCATATGGAAGATTTATTAAGAAGTAAAGGCCTGTATCGGATTACCATGGGAAAGGAAATGGACCCCACTAATGATGATAAGAAAGACAAATGGGATAATACGAATGATGAAGCACGTGGACTAATTGGAATGTCCATCTCTCCTGATCTAAGGTACCACCTTCAAGGAATTGATGACCCCAAAACAGCTTGGGACAAGATTGAATCTATGTTTGGTAAACTCAATATTATTCGAGCACAACAGTTAGAAAATCAAATACTGACCTTGAGTCCAAGTGATTTTTCTTGCCTTGGAGACTATCTATCTAAGTTTAAAACACTCAGA